>PVJI01008489.1:0-70675 GCA_004026765.1 Micronycteris hirsuta
CTCACCTTTAACTGGATCATAAACAACAAAAGCAGAAAGCAAGCAAAACTTAACCAGAGCCATTGAAATTAAGAACAGTCTAACAATAGCCAGGGAGGAGGGGGGAGCTGACAATGGGGAGAAGGGTTTTCAGGAACCACTATAGAGGACACATGGACAGAACCAAGGGGGAGGAGGGAGGCTGGGGAGGGAGATGGAGTCGGAGGGGGAGGTAGGAGGGGAGGGGAGAGGATGCAGATAACTGTAATTGAACAACAATAAAGTAATTACTTAAAAAAATAGAGAATTCACTCATACCCATGATATACCCAGGATTCTCAAAATTCTGATGTACTCTATATACAAAGAATAGTCTTCCTAGGAAAAATTTCCAGTACTCCTCATATGAAAACTAGTTGGAAGACAGAAATTAAACTTGTGGGTAGGGTTTCATTTGGTTATTTTTTAGAATATTTATAGGAGCACTTTATTTGTGTGTGTGTGACTCTATGATATCTCCGTACAGTAAGTAGGACTTTACATAGTTATTTAGTGAATGTGAAAATTTATGTTTTGAACTATATAAATAACTTTACCAGCTTTTTATTTTCTAACTGTGCAGATAGAAAAAAAAGAGCAATTATGTTTTAAAATCTGCAAAAGTTAAAATAGCTTTTCTGAGATTGCATCTCATTTTAAAGGTGCATCTTCAGTCTTTGCTGTAGAATTCAGTAAATAAAGATGTTGATCATTATCCACCTGACTATGTTTAGCTTTGTGTATTTTAACATGCTAATATATTTCACCAAAGCTGCACCTGTTACCATCACTGAATTTAAGGGTCTCATGTTTCTACTGCACTCGCTTATTTTTAGAACTATATCTGGTACATAAGCTCTGTCAAAACTTTTCAGTTCTTTAATGATTCAATCTAGAGCATTTCTCCAAGAAGCTCTGTTGTCATTACTGTCGGGGGTCTCCTTGCTTTGTTTTTGAAAATGTCTAATAAAGTATTTAGACAGCAATTATATTTCTTTACTAGATAATATATGATGTAGAAGCTAAAATATTCATAAAGTAACACCGTGTTTATGACAGATTTCTCATGGGAATAATGTCTCCTACATACTTTTTGTCTTAGCATATTAAAAGCTATTCTCCACAATGCCTAGCAAACATTCCTTTGTAAGATGAGCTCATAGTTAAAGTTACAATTAAAGGGAAGAAAATAAGTCATCACAAACACAATGTTAAATTCACTTCATTATACACAATGAATTTTACTCTGCTAGGTGAAGCTCCAGGCCTGCATCGAACATTACCTTCCTCCTTTCATACCTGAAGCTGGTCTTCAGATACTTGGCCAGTTTCTTTCTTTTGATAAATAACTCTGCACATTTTTCTCTTCAATATTTTCATCCTTCTCAACTTGACTACGTATTATCTTTTGAAATACTCAATTTTTGAAATGTCTAAAAAAAGTAGGAACATACTTTACCATTTAATGGCTTATAACTTAATACTAAAGTGAAAGGTAAAAAAAAAAAAAATCATTTAAATCAGGAGGCCCTTGCTTTAGAATTTTGTTTCATGATATGCAAGGGCAGACTCCATGCATGAAACCTCAATGAACACACAATATGTCTCATATATTAGTTCATTCAAAAAATATTTATTGAGCATTTGCTGAGTCATACACGGTCCTATCCACTGGAGTTTCAACAAAGCAGAAAAAAGCCCTCAATAAAGAATAATTCTATAAAGGACACGTGGACAAACCTGAAGGGGGTTAGGGTCAAGGTTGGAAATTGGGGATGGATGGCATGGGGGGTAAATGGAGAAAACTGTACTTGAACAACAATAAAAACAAAGTTAAACATTTTTTTGAAAAGAATAATGCTGATAGCTCTAGGAAGGAGTTGGTCACTGATGCTTTTCCTTCTCCCTGAAACCCCCCTATAATAAATAAACACTATATAAATTTGTTCTATTTAAAGCTGGATATGCATAATTTGTATCCCAGCTCTACACAAAAACTGATGTAAAATGTGACACCTTCGAATGTTCATTGATTCATTCATTCATTCAGTGCATATGTATCCATCATCATTTTTCTAAGGAAATAGTCAAAGACTGAAAAAGAGCACTGGATTAGAGACTCTGTTGCCAACCTCACATTTTTATTTTTCAGTCTACAAGATGAAAACATGTTAAAAATAAACATAACATGGTGACTGAAAACTCACAGACAATATTTCAATTTTAAATGCAATTTCCATGCATTTTTTCACTCCTGGAGATTATGACAATAAATAAAGACCCTTGGACAAAGACAGCGGCAGTGGGGAGCATTGGATGTGGGAGGTGGAGGTGGGTAAGGTGAAGGAGAGAAATGGGGAGAAACGGGGATGACTGTAATTGAACAGTTAAAAATAACTGTATAATTTCCCTTTTAAAAAACTACTCATATGGTATGGCCAAAATAGTTGATGACAGCAATATAAATAAAACAGAATAGGAATAAAATATCTTCACTTATTCCTCCAGTTTTACTTTTGACACTCAAACTGTCATAAAATAAAAATTAAATAAGGAAGCTACTTAGGCTAATATTAAATGTTTATTTTTTTATGAGTAACAAGAAAAAAAAATATTTAGTATGTTCTAAATTAAATTACAGCGGGCCAGAGAATGAGAGAAGGAAATAGGAGCAATTATCCATTTAATATGGGACAGCTAACAGAAGACTGCTCACATTCCTGAACGTAGAGTGCAGCTTCGAATCAACCTCCAGGCTTCTATGAGCTGACCTCAGGATTCCACTGCATCCTGTACTTGCAGGAAACTTTCCTGACTGTTGCCTGTACCCAGTCAAAAGTAGCAAATATTCCTTCCTCATTGACTGTGTACCTGTCATAGAACAACCACTGCCTCACATTTCCCCACCCTCATATTTGTGGCCAGTGTAAATTGTTTCAAAATAATTTACGTCTTTCTTCCCCCAAACATAATGTATAAAAGCACACCTCAACTCCAAGATGGGAATGTGCTTGTCTTGTCCTCCTAGTCGTGCTGCTGGTGGTTGTGACTTCGGAGCTTTCATGGCCTGCATTTGGCTCAATAAAATGTTTCTTTCAAAACAAAAAACAAAAAACTTTTGGCTGTGAGAGTTTAGCATGAGTAAATTCCAAATTCTAATCATGTGCTTTTTGGTCTAATCAGACTTAAATCATATGTAATATTCCATTACAAACTATTTCCCAAAATTAATTTGAATATACTAATAAAGAAATGTGAATACTCTTTGGATTGAAAAAAGTCCCACATTATTGTTAGTTCTAATAATAGAAACAGACTATAAACAAAACAATTCAAACAACACCATTTAAAGTAGAATTTAGGGAATGGCTGAGTTGAATTAGAATATTTAAAACAACTGTAATGTTTAATTCATCAAATGATTTTAAGATTATGTCAAATATATAAAGAAGTGAGGAGATGTATTAGAGAATGAATTAATATAACAAGGATAAAGAAAGTTGCTATAAATATGGAGTTATATAAGAAAACTCTTCTTTATCACTATCTTAAACAACAATAACTCCTTTATTTAATACATCACTATTGACTATTATATTGTTCCTATCAAATATATATGTCTTCACTATAACTGTGTTCTGCACTCTTAGAATCATAAAATATACTGTTATTAGATTAGTAAATGTCCATGACAACGGGGAAAAGTGTTCAGGAGCCCCCTAAAACAGATTTGCTCTTGAGTATAAGTGCTTCTGCCTCCAGGGATTGCCATGAGTAAAATTTTCTGGAATTGATAGCCATTAGCTGGAAAATTAAAACAGGAGTTCAGAATCCAGACATTGGATTTGTGGCTGGGGCTAAGACTGGTCATCTCTGGGAATATAAAACATGCATGTGTTTCTTAGAAAATGAATAAGCATTTTAATAATCAAAGTGAAACTCAGAAATGTAGTATTAAAAAGATCAAAAAGTATACATAACCTCAATACTCGTTAAATGTCTTTTTGAAGTAGTAGTAAAATAAGAACTACCTCAGGGAACATATAATATAAATTTAAAAATTCATAGAATATTAAATATTTTCCAAGGTCAACTGCATCTAAGGCTTTTTAAACCCAATTGCACTGGGATATACAAAGAGAAACTCACGTCATTTTTTAGCATTTAAAGTTTTTATATATTAACTAAGGTTAGAGATGCTATTTCTTTTTCTGAACAATTCAATATTTTCTAAATTCCCTTTCCATTTTATACAAGTTCTGGCAAAAGTAATGCCTGCATGAGTGTGGTTGGTAGGGTAATAATATGGGAGTAATAATTTATAGTTTTCACTCAAACATTTCACCTGAAATGTCATATGGTATGCTTGAGTGTGATATTGTAATGTTACAGAATTACATGCTTATAATTTTATAATAGAAGATTTTGTAATAAAAAGGGGCATTATTTGTGCCAGACCCTGTAAATATAACAATTACAATAAGTCAGAGATGCTACTTCTTATTCTGAGGAATTCAGTATTTCCCAAATCTCATTCTATTTCCTCACCCTTTGTCCTGCATGTGACTAAAGCGAAACGGGCACAGCAGAAGGTTACTGGAAAGAACAGGGAAATCTGTTTCAAATTCTAGATATGATGGAAAGTGTTTCTAAATTGATAATGAGGAGAAAAACTGGCAAGATAACCTAACATCGTTAAATACTCTTGTTATCTTTGAAATGCATGGGCTAAAAGACTCAAAAATAAGTACACAGTGGTGTCTGAAGTATCTGACTGGAAGACTAAGTGATCGCTAATAAAACACAAGCTAGTGAGAGGCTGTGATAGCGTATGGTTGACTTTAGGGGAGCACAAAGAAGCACAGCTACAGGAGTTTCTCCTTTGAATCGGGAAAAAAAAAAAAAAAGAAGGCATTCTAGTTGGTAATTGAAATCCCTTATAACCTGTGAACGAGAGAATGAATAAGAGCCCACTAATTTAAATAAGCCAAAGGAGACTGATTCATTCCAACCATGGCTGACCTGGGAAACACCGAGTTCTTTCTTTCTGGAAATGTTAAAGCGAAGGCTGAAGAATGACTTTGCAAAAATGTTGTAAATAGAATTTCAGTCCTGCCCTGGACGAGCAGTTGCCTCAAAAGAATTGCAGCTCCATGGTGTCAGCCTTTAAGGGAGAGTCTTCTTTCCCCACGTTGGAGTCATTTGTTTTTGCTAGGTTGTCAGCAGACCCCTTTCTAGCAGACACACACACGCACGCACACACACACACACAAAGCAGATTACTGACTGCACTTCATACAGATGCTTCAGTTAACTTGTTTCCATTTTTGAGTATCTTGGTTTCATTGCACATTGTCTTCAAATACACAATAATGGTGGCCTGTTTTAGGCAAAATGGCCCTCCGTCTGTGGGAAACCATACCCCCCACACCCAATGAAGAGAGCAGGAAGTACAGTAACATTCTCGTCACCTTCCCTTTCTTCCCGCTGCACCTACACATGGGCCCTGTGGCTAAGATGGCTTGTCCTTTGCTCCTTTGTCTCTGCACAGAGCAACTAAAGATCATACCTGAACACTCTAATGTTCTTCTGGATAAAGAAGAAAGCATCTACTGTGAAATTTTACCCAAAACAGCATCTCCTGTTCTGTCCCTTTCCCCTCATACTGTTGGAAACACTTTTAAAATAAACCACTTGTTTGAAAAATGTCATCCAGTGTTGGCTTCTAGAATACCTAGTATCTAAAACATGTTTACTTATCATTACTAAATCTTTTTTTTTTACTTTCCTTGTAGTTCTATTTTTTCCAACCACTCTTTCTCTGAACTTTAAAACAGACTGATAGTGCTCTAAAACATTTTTAAAGTGGTATGAAAACTTTTAAATGAATCTCAATCTCTCTCCTTCTCCTGTATAATTGGTACATGACCTCAATAATATTACAAGCTTTTTTCAGAATCAGAAACATGCTTTCCCTATTTCCTTTTTCAATACATATATGTGGTATACTGGTAATCAAGAAAAAAAGAGATTAGTGAATACTTAGTAAATTAAAGAACTAAGTCCCCATTGGAAGGAAATAAGAATAATAACTTGCCCACTTTGTTGTGGCACGAAGCAGAGTAAGAGAGTTTATTCCCTCCTTTGAAATTCATGTAACTCCTATGTATTCTCTATGACTGTCTAGCCCATGAACACAACTTGGTACTGCTATAGAGTAAAGTGGGATTCAAACCTAAGTATACGTGATTTAAAGGCCAATGAATTTAGTCAACTATTGTAATAGTTTATTTAATACAAATACTGCAGTGGTCTTCTGAAATGGAAGTGCTCATTATCTTCAATAAAGATTATGGTAAAAAGACAATATATTAGCAAATGCCTCCAATCATGTAATGACCCTTTGTGGAACTGGTCCTTTGGGTTAGAAAATATGAGAGCCTGCACCCTCCAGTATATCACAGTCTAGTACAGAAAACATAGTAAAACATCAATTATAAGCAAATGTGATCAAACATCCTTTATCTGGTTGTATTCCAACTAACTTACATATTTATTATTCAGTATCACTGCAGTGTTGAAGTAGGTGGTTTACATTTGTAATCTTTTTCATTAAGTGAGTAATCTTTACAGATTGCATTCACCTGAGTTAGGAGACCCACTGTGGTTTGAAAGAGGGTCTAGGTCATTCAGTAACTCAAAGAAATGAAGAAACTAGCCATCCAAAGGATGAAATTGAATAGAAAGTTTGTAAGTTAACCAATTATCACCAAAGTGTGATGTTAGTGGTGGTGAGGGAGGTATAAGGGAGACAAATGGTAAGGGAAAAATACAGTAAAAATTAAATATCAAAAAAGGTAATTAATTTTAGATCATCTGACAATATGCATAATTATCTCAATGTTTTAATACTAAAAAGGTTTATTTCTCACCCATAATATATTTAGTGAGTCATGTATTCAGACTCTTTTCATGTTGTGAGGCAGACAATTTAAGTGTGTGATGCAGGACGTTTTTCCTCACATTCCATTATTGAGAACTAAATCACAGGGACCCACAGAAAGTCTGGAAAACATAGTTTTCTCTTTGTACAGGAAGAAATGTTGAAATACTTGATCAATAGCCAACACATTTCTGCTACAAGAAATTGGAGACATTGAAGTAAATGAGGGGACTAAGCAATGAAAAAGAATAAATGGGCAAGAAATTGGTAGTACGTATAAGATGATAACATATGGGGTGAGTAGAGATACAGAAGGGTGTGGGAATCAGTCTAATACTCATAAAAACAAACTTCAGTCAAGGCTTGTTATTGTTTATAGAAGGGGGTGACCCCAAAAAATCAGCATGATCTTCTGGAAGGTGGGCCCCTGTAGTACAGGCTTCTCAACTAGGTGAGTGTTCTAGGAACCCATCTGTGTCAGTGCACCAGTTGGTTTTGTTGAGAGGCTACATTTAGCTTCAATGGAGACTCTTTCAATGCATTTGCCCACTTCATAATGGGTGATTAGTGAGTGCACTTGCCCACACTGAGTGTTCAGTAGTTTTTGACTAAACATGGTATGATCCTCGGTGCCCTATTCTCATTCATGCAATCTTGCCCCATGTGACATTTTTTGTTTATTTGTTATACCAGATGGAAAAGTCCTCAAAGGGAAATATTTTGTTGATGTGGGAGAGGTAAAGCAAACAAACAAATACCAGGAGCACTAAAAGGCATCAAAATTGATGAGTTCAAAAACTGTTTTGAGCAGTACAAAAACGTCTCGATTGCTGTATTGCATCAAACGGAGAGTGCTTTGAAGTTGGCTGAGTTTAAACATGTTAGAATAAATACACAACGTTTTATACATAAATTCCATTTTGGGGGGTCCTCACTTGCAGACCGAGAGCAGAATTTGCAGGTTATTCCAGATTTGTTCCCACCTATTGAGTTTGGGACACTCTGTGTAGGAATTCTGTGTCCTAGAAGGCTGATGTCTCTGGTATCCCGTTGGGGTAGGCCACTGAGTACAACTGGCACATGATGGGGACATAAGAAATGAGGACCCCTTGCTTCAGGGCCCCGTCTCTGGCAGCAGTGCCTCTGTCGAAGACTGCTGTCACTACAGCTTCCTCTGAGTGGGGCTTTATCCATGGTCACAGCTCTCAAGGACTATTGGTAGCATTTTTCTTCCCCGTAACTCTTGAGGTGGGAATAATGGCTTCCTGCTGCCATTAACATCAGAATTATCTACCATACCCGTGTTCATTCTATAACTCTACCTGGACATATGTGCATAATCCCTGCATTTAAATTTTGGGCCAATCTTTTTTCCTGCTTTGTTCTTATTCAGTTCAGTGTAAAACTGTCATTTATGTTCCAGTACATTCCAAAGGACTTTCTGGGTATGTATATTTAATATATGTATATGTACTTATATAGAATTTCTATTGTTCAACTAAATTTTAACATATTTCAAAGATGCAATTTGATAAGAGCAAGCTATAGTTTTTTTTTCTTAATTAATGTCCTTAGAGTTACATGTCAATATAAAATTTTATTCTGTTATTACTGCAAACAGAGTTGTATGATAAATATAGAAGTTCAGTTATCTATATGAAAGACTAGAAGAATATTACTTAGAGTACTCTTATTAAAGAAAATGTTAGTCTTCTAATTCAAGTGTAACCAAACATACTTTTCCTATTTTCTCTATCAACATTCCTTTATCTGTTTATCTATCATTAGTCAGATTTCTTTAGAGACATGGAACTAAAACAATAGGACATACCTATACCATTTCTGTATGTATTCACATGCACGCAGATGTGTGTTTACACACACTTCCACACACAGATTTTATGAAATTAGTTCTCATGAATGTGGGTGGGAAGTCTGAAATCTGCAGGGCACACAGTCAGGGTAGACACCAAAGGAAGGGGTCAATGTTGTAGTCACGAGTCCTGCGGCAATGTGGAGGAAGAATCCCTTCTTTTTCAGGGACCTCATTTTTTTTTCATTTTTCAATTACAACTTACTTTCAATATTATTTTATATTGGCCTCAGTTGTACATAGCTTAGTGGTTAGACAATCATAATTTTTACAGTGCTCCCCTCAATATTTCTGGTACCTTCCTGGCATCATACAGTATTATTGACTATATTCTCTATGCTTTACTTTAAATCCCCATGACTATTTTGTAACTACTAATTTGTACTTCTTAATCCCTTCACTTCTTTCTCCTGTCTCTCAATCTCTCTCTCCCCTATAGCAATGCCCTGTCTATTCTCTGTGTCTATGAATCTGTTATAATTTTGTGTGTTTGTTAATTTTGTTCTTTAGATTGCATATAAAAGTGAAATTATATGGTATTTGTCTCTTTATGTCTCACTTATTTCATTTAGCATAATATCTGCTGGGTCTGTCCATGCTGTTGCAAATGGTAAAATTCCATTTCTTTTTATGACTGGCTAATATTCCATTGTCTATATGTGCCACAGCTTTTTTTATTAAATGTAAATTGCACAGACTTGTTGTGAAGTCTAGGAATATTTAATGATAGTCCACAAAAAATTTTAAAAACAATAAGCAGAAAGAGATGCTCTGTTCATTCTTCAATAACACTGTCAATAAAAAAAGATTTTGAAAAAGGTAAAAAAAAATGGAACTACATCAAATTCAAAAGCTTGTGCACAATAAAAAATAATCAAAATAAAACGGGAATCCACTGTATGGGAGAATATATGTGCCATTTATACATATGATGAGGGGTTAATTTCTAAAATATATAAAGAAATTATACAACTCAACACCAAGAAAGCAAACAATCTCATTAAAAAGTAGGCAAAGGACCTGAAAAAACACTCTTCCAAAGAGGACATACAGATGGCCAATAAACATATGAAAAAATCCTGAATAATACTAATCATCAGAAAAATGCAAACTAAAACCACAATGAGATATCACCTCACACCTGTCAGAATGGCCACTATCAATAAATCAACAAACAACATGTGCTGGTGAAGATGTGGAGAAAAGGGAAAAAACCCTAATGCACTGTTGGTGTGAATGCAGACTGGTACAGCCACTGTGGAAAATGATATGGAATTTCCTCAAAATAATTAAAAATAGAATTGCCTTATGACCCAGTGATCCCACTTCTGGGAATATACACTAATAATATTGAAACTCCAATTTGAAAAAAAATACCATATTTTTTGGACCGTAAGATGCAATTAGATTTTAGAGGAGGAAAATAGGAAAAAAAAAAATTGGAGCAAAAAATGTGGTAACCTGTGACCCCACTCCACCCCTTCCCCACAGTGAGCCAGGTAAGCTATATTCAGACTATAAGACACACCACCATTTTCCTCCCAAATTTTTTTTGGGAAAGTGCATCTTATAACCAAAAAAAAATATGGTATGTGCACCCCTATGTTCATAACAGTGTCATTTACAATAGCCAAAAAGGAAACAGCCCAAGCGCCCATCATCAAATGAATGGATAAAAAAAATCTGTGGTACATTTACACAATGGAATACTATAGGGCTGTAAAAAAGAAGGAACTCTTACTTTTTCAACAGCATGTATAAGCCTGAAGATTATTATGCTAAGTGAAATGAACCAGTCAGTGAAAGACAAATACCATATGATCTCACTTATATGTGGAATATAATGAGCAAAACAAACTGACAAATAAATTAGAAACAGAGGCGTGGGCATGTAGAACACACTGACAGCTGTCAGAGGGAAGGGAGAGGGGCCACTGGATGAAAGAAGGTGAAGGAATTAGCTAAAGGCCATGTATGCACAATCCGTAGACACAGACAACAGTGTGGTGCTGGCCAGAGGGACGGGGAAGTGACAGGGGGCGGTGGTGGGCAATGGATTGGGAGGGAACAGAGACATCTGTTTAATAAAGAACAAACAAACAATAAAGGTAAAGTTACTAAAGAGGATTTTAAAAATCTCTTTCATTAATTAAGCATGAAGCTTGCTATCTGAGCAGGTATAGAACATATAAATGCAGGACCAGGATTACCTAGAGCATCTGTTATTATGTTCATTACAAAGCAGTAAGCCAGTAGTGTATAGTGCTCACTGAGTGAACCAACAACGTCATAAATAATGATACATAAATATTAAGTACTTAAAGACACTCTCAGTGAATGATGCTAGTTATTTGGAGTCCTGAAATGTAAAATCCAATCATGTTGGAAACAGAGTAGTTAGTATCCCTGTGAGGTTAACAATTTTGGTTTGGAAGTAATCTAGGCCTGAACTAGAATATAAACTGTTCTCGTTTTCTAGTTATAAAATTATTTATTTATTTTCACAGGGTTTTTGAGAGCTTAAAGATCAGTAGCAGCAAAAACCTGTACACACATTTTTGAAGCTGCTTTCATTTGTAACAGTCTAAAACTGAAAACAACGCATATGCCTTCTGTGGGTGAATAGTTCATCGCTGGCACATTGATACAATCTAATACTCCTGAGCTCTAAAGAAAGGGGAATGAACTATGGATACATAGACCAAAGCACGTTAAGCTTGGGGAAAAATAACCTCAAAATATTACATACTACCTGAGTCTATTCATACAACATTCTCAAAACTGTGAACTGGTTATTGGTTTGCTAGTTGTTAAGGATAAGGGTGCGTTGCAAATATAAAGGCTAGCACCAGAGGTCCTGTGTAGTAATGGAAAAGTTGTGTTGCATCTGAATTGAGATACTGGTTACACAATGTATACATAGGGCAAAGTTGCCTAAAACTACACCCAGATGTGCACACCCAAGCACTCACACATGAGTATATGCACTGACATCAGTTCCTTGGTTTAATACTGTACTGCAGTTATATAAGATAAGGGACATGAAGGGCTCCTGGGGCTATTCATCTTATTTTTGCATCTTCCTGTAAATCTATAATCATCTCAGAATTTTAAAAAAAATGAGATCAAGCATGTGAAACACTTAGTATATGACCTGCTACATAGTGAGTGCTTAAAGAGTGATGATTATCTTCAGTATTAAGAGTAAAATCAATCAAAACAGGGAAAAGAGGAGTTCAGGTGAAAATTCTTACATTAAACAAACAAACACTAAGTTACAAATTTCTTCATGAGAAAGATCTGGGACTTGGGATTGACTTCAGAACATATTTTATGTAATTCTATAGTTTGGATTTAGTGATTTCCAGCACAATTTTGCTACATTTATAAATTCAAAGATGAAAATTTACCAACAACACTATAATATGCAGTTAGATACAAATATCTACTTGGTACATACATCAGAACTGTTTCTTACAAAGCTGAACTGTAATGGAAGGTTAAAACCACAGCCCACCTGAAGTCTGCCTTTAGAAAGCATTAATTTTTATTTAGATTTTGAAGAATATTAAATATCAATGTACGATAGCCAAAAAGCAATGTAAAATGATTGCTTACAGTTATTGTTATATTTAATTAGAGAACAATTTATTCCATGAAAGGAATATACTATTTTCTTTTTTTTATTTTTTTTTTTTAAGATTTTATTTATTTTAGAGAGAGGGGAAGGGAGGGAGACAGAGAGGGAGAGAAACAGCAATGTATGGTTGCCTCTCACATGGCCCTCACTGGGGACCCAGCCCGCAACCCAGGCATGTGCCCTGACGGGGAATCGAACCAGGACCCTCTGGTTCCCAGCCCACGCTCAATCCACTGAGCTACACCACCCAGGGCTGGAATATACTATTTTAAAATTGCAAACTTATTAATATATATCTACTGTATATATGGTGCCTCTGCAATGTAAATGGATTTGAACAGAGAGGGAGAGAGACAGACAGACAGGGAGGGAATGGGAACTTGGATTTTTTTTTTTATTGTTGTTATTGACAAATGACTGGTTTAGGATTGCATAAGGTTAATGTATATTTCATGTGGAGTAAACTGTAAGATGTCAATGGAAGATAATGCTATTATCGTATTCTCCCATATATCTTATATAGTATATTTCACAGGTATGTGCTCAGAGTAAATTGTGGTTTTAAAATAACTTAAATGTTAATACATATCGCTGCAGTTGATTTTATTTCATGTTGATTTACTTCTCTATTTCATGATATTCTCCATAAAAATGCTACACTGTTAGATCGCCTTCAGTGTTGTCTTTCATCGCAGCTTCAATTACATTTATTTGATGAACAAAGTAATGAATCAACTTTAACGTAGAAAAAGTTTCATCAGCGGTACAATCTTTCTTTTTCCTTCTTTGTTTCCTCCATCTTTTCTGATGTACTGATTACTACTTCTGCATCACATCAAATACAACTTTCAGATATCTGAAAATAAAATTGTAGGCTAGGTTGTCTGTTACTCCTACTTTGTTTTTCTATATTTTATTTTATTTTATTTTTAAAGATTTTATTTATTTATTTTCAGAGAGAGGAGAAGGGGGGAAGAAAGAGCAATGTATGGTCGCCTCTCACATGGCCCTCATTGGGGGCCTGGCCCACAACCCAGGCATGTGCCCCGACTGGGAATCAAACCAGGACCCTCTGGTTCCCAGCCCGCACTCAATCCACTGAGCTACACCAGCCGGGCTCTCAATACTATATTTTAGACACCACTGAAAAAAGTACAAAATACCTCACTAAATTTATGCACACATAAATATCAGATAATAAATGACATTTTTGAAAAGAAACTAGTAGCGAAGTACAAAAAAAGAACTCTTAAAATGTTTCTATGTACTTATCAGTATGTATTTCTTAAAATAGAATAATTATTTTTCTTTTGTGATTCTAAATTTTTGTCAGCTTTCAGAAATGATGATTATAAATGTTGAAATTACTTTCAAATATATAGACAAAATAAAAATAGTCTATACATTCAAAAATTGGTGTTGTATCTTTTAATAATTTGAAGTTATTCTGAATTCAAAATAACAGAGAATATTATTGATATACTATTCTGAGCATAATAATATGCTATATTCCCTACTTGGTAGGAGGAAGATTCATCTTATGAACCTCCAAATAGTACATCAAATAATAGAACAGAACTACCCCCATTTTTCCTCCATTCCCAAAGTGATTCGTTTTTAGATTGACATGTTGCACGGTTCCTCCCTTGCCAACCCCTCGAAAAAGAAAAACATTTTCTACTGCCTAATTGTCAAGATGGTAGAGGAATAGAATTAAATATGAAAAATTGTATGAGCCAGACTCACAGGAAGAAGTTTTCAAATAAATTTTAAAATCACAATGCCTTGATTCTTGAAGAACTTTCTTTAAAGTTGCTTGGGCGGTGTATTTAGAAAGGTATACGAAAATAACATATGATAGGCAATGCCAAATATATTTAATTTTCAATATGTTTGTTTAGAAGCTGATTGCAATCAAACTGTTTCCACTACGGATCACAGAGTTTCCAAAGATTCTTTCCTTGATTCTTGAAGGACTTTCTTTAAAGTTGCTTGGGCGGTGTATTTAGAAAGGTATATGAAAATAACATATGATAGGCAATGTCAAATATATTTAATTTTCAATACGTTTGTTCAGAAGCTGATTGCAATCAAACTGTTTCCACTACGGATCGCAGAGTTTCCAAGACTCTCATCGTGAATGTGATTGGACCATCTCAACACCTGGGCCTCAGAGCAGAGACACACTGGGGTTTGGCCCAAACAGAGCACCAGAATGTGTCTCCTTAACTCACATTTCCTTTTTAGTACAGATTAAAATTTGACTATTAGAATAGTTTATTCTACTAATTATAGACACTCAATAATAAAAGTGTTTATCTATCAAGGACCCTGGTAACTTAAATTACCAAAATAACTATGCAAGAGGAGGGCTGCTTTGCTTTTGCCCGCTTTGTTCATTGGTAACTTGAAACTGAAAATATAATGACTGTCTAATATAATAGCGCTCACAGAGAAATAATTTTCTAAGCTTTACATAGTTGTAACACTGATGGCTTTATGCATTTGAAGATTTAAGACAAAAGTTCAAAGTGGCCTTTAATGAACTGCGCTAGTTGTTACTTGCGGCATGTTTGAAGTTGGGAACTGAGATGGCTCTCTTCAAGTCAGATTTAATGACGGTGCAATGAACACCCCAGTTTGAACCCTTTTTTCCTGCTTTATTGATATGTATATCTCCCCAAAGGGCTTTGAAAGAAACATGACCAAAGTATCCAAGATAAAATAGAACTTCACAATAGTTCTAGATTATAATTATGTTTTGTCATAGCATGATACTTTCAGTCAGAAAATTAATCCACAGCGATATGTATTATGTCAGCAGAGTGGCTCTGCTAAAGGACGCAGATAAACCCACTGCCACAGTCTCTAGACCTGCCCCAGTCTCGGTGAGCAGCTCAGATTTTGGATTTAAGACAATTCAGGCAATTAATGCTATTCACCTTCAATCAGTGACCCAAAAGTAATGCAGATATATGTTTATATTGTTTAGGCAATGCCCAGTTTAAAAAGTCAGTGCATCCTAAAACCTTGGCAACTAGCACTGTGATCGGATGTCCTGAAAATTCCATTTAATTGCCTGAGGAAAAAAAAATCATAGTATGTTCTGGACAAGAGAGGCAAAACAACCTCAGGTCTATTATATAAAAAAATCATGCAACAATTTCTGGAATCTTTCTACATATTGGAATAGTAAAAGCATCAATGTAATTTTGAGCTTTGTTTATTCAGTAAAATGTGTTTTGAGGACAGATTAGAAGAACTTAATCGTCCCAGAATCTTACTTCATTTACCCATTTAAAAGGCAAACATTATTTCAAAGACTACTTAAAATTTTTAGTCAATGGGGGAAAACTACATTTTAAAGAAATAATAGTGTCTTCATTTAAGTTTCCTCAATCATTTCATTCTATGAAATTTAGTTCTTGAACTACTAAAAGATCTTGAAATTAGGTACATTTTACTGAAACATAATGGTAACTGCAACAAATAATCTAGAACTGACACATAATATTAAAAAAAATAGGAACTGGAGGAAGAATTAATCATAGAATACCACCAAACTAAACTAACAGACAGAAGCATGGGGAGGGGGCACAGACATAGAGCTACCAGAAAACAAATAAAATGGCTATAGGAAATCCTCATGCATCAATAATTACCCTAAATGTAAATGGACTGAATTCACCAACAAAAAGACAAAGAGTAGCAGATTGGCTTTAAAACAAACAAACAAAAACTAAAAAACAAACAAAACAAAACAAAAAACAACTCATCTTCAGGAGACACATCTAACCTGAAAATACAAAAATAGACACAAAGTAAAAGGATGAGAATGGTTCTCTATGCAAATAGCATCCACAGAAAAGTAGGTGTAACCATACTTATATTTGACAAACAGATTTCAAGATAACAAAGGCAACAAGAGACACAGGTGGATATTTTATAATGATAAAGCAGACACTACATCAAGAAAATATACTACTTCCCAATACCTATACACTCAATCAGGGAGCACGAAAATACATAAAGCAACTACTAACCAAACAAAAGGGAGAAACGGACAGAAACACAGTCATAGTAGGGGAACTAAATACTCTATGAAAGCTCTAGATAGATCATCCAAAGAAAAAAATCAATAAAGAAATATCAGCCTTAAATTATACATTAGACCAAATGAATATAATTGACATTTATAGAGCCTTTCATCCCAGATCATCAAATTATACTTCCTTCTCCTGTAAGTGAACATGGAACATTCTCAATGACAGACCACATGTCAGGACACAAAACCAGCCTTAACAAATTTAACACATTTCGTACCGCATAGAAATCTCTAAGACATACACCAAGGACCACACGATATTGGGCAAAGTGCATGTTAATTAAATCATCTCGTGATGCGGTCCTTAACAGATGGCGAGCGCAACACGAGAAAACTCGTGAGCAGTACGAAAAGTGTTAAGAAGATCGAAATCATACCAAGCACATTATCCGACCACAGTGCTGTGAAATTGGAAATCAACTGCAAAAACAATGCAGGAAAAACCACAAATGTGTGGTGAATGAAGCAGTATAATTGTCACTTTTTGCAGAGCACATGATTCTATGTATAGAAGACTCCACCAAATAACTATTAGAAACAATAAACAAATACCGTAAAATCGCAAGATACAAAAACAATGGACACAAATCAGTTTCATTCATATATGCAAAAAATGAAATAAGAAGAAAAAAATGAAGAAGACATTCCATTTGCATTTGCAACAAAAGGAACTACCTAGGAATAAGCAGCACAAAGGAGGTGAAAGGCCTGGACAGTGAAAACTGGAAGACATTGTTGAAAGAACTTGAAGAAAACACAAAGAAATAGGAAAATATTTCATGTTCACAGATTAGAAAAACCAACCACAGTTTAAAATTTCTTTTAGAACCCAAGATATGGACTATTTTGTGATGTTCCATATGCATTTGAAAATAAAGCACAGCTTGCTATTTTGGGGTTGCGTATTCTAAGAACACCAGTTGGGTAGTATTGATTGACATGGTTACTCATGCTTTTTCACTCACTGCTGTTTTACTCTCTACTTGTTTTACTAAATAATAAAACAAGATGTTGATCTCTCCAAGTGGAAGTGTGAATGTATTGATTTATATACTCAATTCTGCCAGGTTTTTTTTTTTTTTTTTTCAGGTATTACCAAGTTATTTTGTTAGGTGCATACACATTTAGGATTTCTATGCAGTCTTAGTGAATTAATCTTCTTTTCTCTTTTTCTTTTATTGTTGTTCAAGAACAGTTGTCTCCATTTTTCTGCCACCACTTTCCCCTGCCCCACCCATTCCAATATCCCACCCTCAGTCCTTCCCCCATTTGGCTTTGTCCATGGGTCCTTTATACATGTTCCTTGGTGATTCTTCCCCTTCTTTCCCCCGTTATCACCCTTTTCCTTATTTTGAAGTATACTTTGCCTGATATTAATATACACATTCAAGCTTTCCTTAGATTAAACATGATATAACATTTTGCATCCTTTACTCTTCAAATGCCTATAATTATACTCAAAATGGGGTCTTGTAATTTTGCAAGGTGCTTATTCTTTTTATTGTTGTTCAAGTACAGTTGTCTCCATTTTCTCCTCTCCACTCTTCCCCTCCCCACCCATCAGCACCGCCTACCCTTGACCCTACCACCCTTAGGCTTTGTCCATGGGTCCTTTATACATGTTCCTTCATGACCCTTCCTCCTTTTCCCCGTTATCTCCTCCCCGCTCCCCTCTGGTTACTGTCTGTTCTTTATTTCAAAGTCTCTGGTTATATTTTGCTTGCTTGTTTGTTTTGTTGATTAGGTTCTGCTTATAGGTGAGATCATATGGTACTTGTCTTTCACCACCTGGCTTACTTCACTTAGCGTAATGCTCTGCGGATCAAAGTGGGGTCTTAAAGACCATGTATAGGCTTTCTTTCACCCTCATCTAACATCACCTCTATATGGTGCTCAGGTCATTTACACTTAATGCGATTATTTTTATAGTTGCATTCAGTCTGCCATCTCACCTGTTTTCTGAGTGTTTCCTCTGTATTAATTTTTTAAAAGATTTTATTTATTTATTTTCAGAGAGAGGAGAAGGAAGGGAGAAAGAGCAATGTATGGTTGCCTCTCACATGGCCCTCACTGGGGACCTGGCCTGCAGCCCAGGCATGTGCCCCGACTGGGAATCGAACTGGGACCCTCTGGTTCCCAGCCTGTGCTCAATCCACTGAGCAACACCAGTCGGGCCTCCTCTGTATTAATTTTTCCATTTCACATTTCCTGCCTTTTATTAACTATTTTTAATACATTTAGTATAACTTTTGGACTTTTTACTATGTTTCTTTCAGTTGTGTTTTTAGTGGTACTATGGGTATAATCATATATGTCTACTTTGTCTACTTAGATCTAATATTTTACACCTTCAAGTAAAGTTTAGAAACTTCACATATGTATATCCTTATACACTGAACATCCTTTGCAGGTTATAATTTTCCCTTTAGCAATATATACATGTTTTTAGAGATTGAGAAAATATAGGGTTATGGTTATGAAATATTTGCCATCATTGTTGCTATTCTTTAACTCTGATGATATAAGTATTCCTCTAGTATTACGATGCCCAAAAAGCTTCATTTAGCATATCTGTTGGGGCAGCTTTGCCACGGATTAATTCACCGAGTTAGCTTTCTGTTGTAGTAGTTTTCTTTGAGTTTCTTTTAAATTTACACCGTCTTTTCTATTACCTTTTTTCCAAAGATATTTTTGCTGAATAGGATGCTGAGGTTGACCATTATTACTTTCAGTATTTTGAAAATATTGTTGCAATATATTCTGGTGTTTTGTTTTGTTTTCTGCTAAGAAATATGCAGTCATTTATATAGCTATTTCTCTATAATGCGTTTGAGTTCCTGGTTTGCTTTTAAATATTACCTTTACCAATGTTTTTCATCTGTTTAGTTATATCTGTGTATTTCACTCATTGGATTTATTTTTATTGAATTTCTAAATTCTTTAATCTGTAAATTATTTTTTATTAAAACTAGAAAGTTTATAGCCATAATTACTTCAAATACTTTTTCTTTCCTAATAGTTTATCTGTACCACTGAGACTCCAGTAATGTGAATATAAGACCTTTTGCTATTGTCCTACATATCCCTGAGGCTTTTTATCATTTTTATTTATTTTCACTTCCTCTTTATAATAGATTTATAATGTTCTAGCTTCAAATTTACCAGCATTTTTTGTCTCTCATTTTTATTCTACTACTGAGACTATCCAGTTAATTTTTATTTTAGTTATTGGATTTTTTCAGTTCCTGACTAAGCATTCTGTTTTCCTATTTCCTCATGCACATTTGCCTATATTTATTACAGCATGGTTATAAGAACTTCTTTAAAGTCTTTAATAATTTCAAAGACTTTCCAGTGCTTTTTAATTAACTTTTCCCTTGAGAGGTGTTAATGATTTTCCTGGTTCCATGTTTTTGTAAGGACTGTATTATGCATATTTTCTACACTTTGTTTTGCAACCCTGAGTTCTGTTATCTTTTGGAGCATTTTAATTTTGCCTAAAATTTATTAAAGCGAAGAAAATATCAACCTGGTTAGGTCTGTACCATATTACTTTCTGTGGGCTTTGTTTCTGACGTCAGTTCGGTCTTCAAAGAACCTGCGGTGCTATTTGGGTGTACCCGACATGCGCACTAACTACTCGGGGCCCAGTGAGGAGTCTGAGACATGCTCTGGACCGCAGCTTAGTTCTTAAAGGCATTGCTGCCTCAGTGTGAGCCAGTTTCAGGAATGTATCATTCAGGGTTGAACTCAGGATTTACACACAGATTTAGGGGCTTTCTCCAGTTCCCTAGGTTCCATGCTTTATATTCTCTGGCTGCCAGGAAGACCTTCTCTACTACTATAAAGTTTACCAAATCTGTTTATTATTACTACAATAATAACTGCAGATAGGTAATTTAAAAAGATCACTATCCTTTACATTTAGTGAGAGAAGCCTCTAAATGAAGTAAATATAGGTATTAGAAGACAGTTAAATGGCACAAGTTGCAAGGGAGACATAGCAGGCTCTTATTCAATGCCTTAATTAGAGAACATCATGGGGTTATTCAAGCTCGAAGAAACAGTTTTCTAAAGAAAAGTTTGTTTTTCATCCTAAAAAGAAACAACAAAAGTCTAAAAATGAAGGTTAGGGGAATCTAATGCTTTTGGCCTTGCTGCAATAGAAGCTATCGAAGGAAGAAGGCCATGCAAGGCAGGTGGACAGAAAGGTAATGCACAGATAATGACAGGGCTTTCACCATGCTGAGGAGTCTGGTTTAGGCTGCAGAAAGCCCTGAAGTGAATTGAAAAGACTTTCATCATTCTGGTAAGAGAAACACTTAAATACTGAACTGATGAAGTTAAATCGGCTGCAGTGCTTAGCATACGTATGCTTCCCAATTCAGAAAGCAGTTGAAAGTTCATATACTTCAGTAAAGAGAACACATAAGAAAATATTATCTAACATTTACTCATTTTCAGAAATGTTTTACCTGCTATAATGAAATAATTTTTTTTTAAAATTATACTAATTCAATTAGGTGTTGCTATGTTTCTCCATTTTAATAGTAATGAAATTATACTGAGTTATTTGCTTAAGGGAATAGTGTTGATAATAAATGAATACAGAATGTAAACTGGGGCTTCTAGAACATTTAACATCAAAGAAAATCATCATCAATTGTGGTAAAACAAAAGAACAATTCAACAAGATAAAGTACCAGTACATATGGTTCTTAAATGCTTATTTGCCTTTGAGTCAAATCTAAAAAGTAGCTAGATCTTTTGTAAAATAAAGATAACAAATATTCATACATTTAACTGATCTGCATCTATATGTGGATTACACTGGATTGGGTCTCTTGAGAGCATTCCATTGTTAGAAGATTTCTTGTGTAACGATTAGATGAAAAACAGATTGCTGATATTACCCTTTGTGATCGGGCTCCTTGCTGTTGCAAATGGAAGATTTTTTTTTTTAGTTAATTGAAAACACAGCTTGATGTCCCATGTAGTTTAAATACAGACACTCAATGCATACAAAATTAAATAAATAAATAAATAAATAAATAAGCTATGGTAATGTTTCAATTTAAGTAAATTAGTAAAATCAATGAACTCTGAATTATAGTTGTTTTATTCTCTTCAAATATCTCTTAACATACAATGTATACAATAAATATACTATTGATAATGTGAAGAATTCTTTAGAAAGTTCATTACAAGTCTTGTAAAATACTCATTACATACATTACTGAATGGGCATGGCTTTTATTCAGCGAAAGAATACCGTTCTGAACACATCTTACAAGTGGCTTGTTCAGAACATCTTCAGTGAATTCTTAATTGGAAAACATTCGTAAGCGAATGTTCATCATTTAGAGCAAATGTTCAAATTCACAGAGGCACGCAACGTCTAAAGTGACTGGGAATGAAACGATTTTGCCAGAGTCACTACGTAAATACTAAGTGTTTATATAAGTGCTTTCTTCTGCAGTATGTAGAATATACAAACAAATTATCTCTCTGCAAAGATATTTTTATTATTCCCATTGAGCTAGTGATAATACCCAGACACCGTGATATTGGAAAGCATACCAGAAAGCTAATGAGTACTTGGTGACAAAGCTAGTAACCATAGATGGGGCCATTCAACTTCTAATAATCTTCCTCTCCTTTAAATTGATCCAACAAAGATTCTGAAATAGGATCTCCCCTATGTGCTAGGAACAGAGTCACAAACTATAGGTGTAAAACTCCTGTTTGGTAGATGTATATAGGAATAAACAACCAAAGGAATGACTATGTAATATGATTTATATGAATAAATAAATGAATGTTAAGTAATGCAGGGTGTTGGTGATGAAATTTCCCATAGAGTGGTCAGGATATGTCTCTCAAGGAAGTCAAGCTGGAATGAAATAAATTAGTGAACCACAATGACAGCATTAAAGTACTCATAGCCTATACATTTCTATACATATATATTCCATATCATATCGTGTTTGCTATATATATAACACATATTAAAATCTATGCATGCACAAATGTATAAACACACAACTTATTATACATATATAATTTTAAACAATTTATAAGTTTTATATTTTCTTTTAAGTAGCCTTGGATATTCAAAATTTTTGTTTCTTTTTTTAATTTATTTTAGACAGAGGGGAAGTAGGGGAGGAAAAGTGGGAGAGACACATCAATGTGTGGTTGCCTCTCACACGCCCCCTACTGGGGACCTGGACTGCAACCCAGGCATGTGCCCTAGACTGGGAATCAAACCAGTGACCCTTTGGTTCACAGGCCAGCACTCAGTCCACTGCCACACCAGCCAGGGCTGTTTCTTTATTTTTACTGTTGATGCTATTACGGATGTCTCCCAAATCTCCCCCTCTTCCTGTCTTCACCCAGCCCCCAGCCCCCAGCACCCCCTTCTCTTAGTCCATCACCACATTGGTGCCTGTGTCTATGGGTTATGCATATGTGTTCTTTGGTTAATCCCTTCAACTTCTTTCATTCAGTCTCCCTCCACCCTAACTAAACTTTAAATCCCTTCAGGAAATATAAATTTATAATTTTTCCAGAATTAAAATACATTTTTATTTTTTCCAACCCTCATTCTCTAATCCTTATCCACTATACAACAAAGCCAAGGGTAGACACAGTAGAAATAATTGTTTTATTGACTGAAGAACTTTAGATAAGATTATATAAAATATGAAGATATTAAAATATACTGTGTGATAAATTGCATTCATGTATGGCACATATGCACATATACACATGTTCCCTACATGGAAATGCATGTGCATAGTATGTATAACAGCATCAATATATATGAAGTCCACTCTTATCCAAAATATCAATCCCAAACTCTAGGCATCCTGATCAGAGAGATTACTAATTGGTTAAATCTTTGTTCCCGACCATACAACATAATCAAGGTGTGAAGATACACCCTTGACCAGCTCCCTATTTAGACAGTGAAGACAAAGGCATTGCTGAACTTCATAGTGTCTTATGGGGATGTTTCTGATGCTGCTGCAGCCCATTGCCAGTGGAAATAAAAATATTCTGTAGAAGCTTCTAAAAAACAATTTTTGACAAATACTCAAAGAACTGCCTGCAAGAAAAATGATGGGGATTTAGGGTGAAGGGCAGGCAGCTCGGAGTGGATACCAGATGAGCGTGAGAAATGTATGGTTAAAACATACTTGTGCCTGAGGAGCTGCTGCTGCTGAGTCAAGAGATGTACAGCATTTTCAGTTTCAAGATGCACCGCTATTCCACCAAAACCTGTAATGTGATATGTTAGTTATTAACAATGGCAGCTCAAGGTTACATGGGTACCTTATGTCCCAAGGACATGCATTAAAGTTTGAAAGTCTGGTGGAACTATGGAGAGTATCTCAGACATCTGAAGAAGAGCACTAGTCCCTAGGGGCCTCCTCTGTGAGTCTCCTACTGGGATTTTTCAGAGGTTTAAAATGACATATCTATCCAAAAGAAACTATTAAAGTACAACTGCAACTCCTGAGTTAAAAAAAAAAAAAAAAAAAAAAACAGTTGAGAAGAAAATCTTTCATTCCACCCTGAAACTGTTTCAGAGCCTTTTCTTGCTCAGGGTCCCACACAAACCCTGCAGCCTTATTAATTATTTGAATGTCATGTACAATATGTTACCTTCGAAGGGTAAGAGGCCCAGCCAAGCTTTGTATGGCTTTTGCAGTGATAGGTTATATAAATAATAGCAACTTGTGTCCCAGTTTGAAGAGGATGTGATGCCGTTTTTTCAGCTATTAGATCCCTGGAAATTTCCCTGAAGTGGAAGTGCCCTAAATTTGCCAAGTACATTTCTCAGCCTTTCAGCACATATGTGTCATACGTATTTGTAAATTCATTTGCCCCTTTCACCTCTTCCTGTCTAATCAAGCATGCCGTTATCAATGTAATAGATAACCTGAACTATTCTGTTTTGCCCAGGAAACAGAGATTTGTGCACTACTCAGTGAGAAAGGATGGCAATTATAATATACCTGAGGCAACACCACAAAAATGTATTGTTTTCATCTCCAGGTGAAAGAAACTGCTTCTAGAAGTCCTTAATTTCCACAGTGAAAATAGCAATTGCCATATCAGAGGCTTTGCATTCAGTTATACAGGCCTTGCTCCAGTAACGATAGCACATTTGAAACTGCAGTGAAACTGAAATAAGGACCAAGAACAATTCTGCTGTAATGGATTGCCATTCTTGAAGGGTAATAAACCATTCGGCTAGACTAACTGTGTAAGATAAATAAAAATGTAATAGAAACCACAAATCTTGTTGGGCAAAAGAAGTTTTAATGAGATAAATGTTTTGGATTCTCAAATAGAAAAAAAAAATATATATATATAGACTATTGCTTTGGCTGGGTGGCTCAGTTGGTTGGAACATCTTCCTATAAACCAAAAAGTTGTGAGTTCAGTTCCCTGTCAGGGAGTGTATGGGAGGACGCCGACAATGTTTCTCACATCGATGCCTCTCTCTCTCTTCCCCTTCCTCTCTAAAATCAATGTAAAATAACACAGTCTTAGGTGAAGATTAAAGAAATAAAAGACTATCAAGAGGCTTCCACATAGTGCTACCTACCATAATAACCCAGTCTACTGGCTAGGGAGCCAATGTGGGAAATCTGGATCCCAATTATAGATAAAATAATTAGAGAATTAATAACACTGTTTCCATAGACAAAGTAACCTACCCATGTACAAGATTGGAGTGTCCAGGGAATAATAACATACTCAAAACCCGTGTCTACTAGAACATGCATAACTTATTTTGCCCAGGCAATAATGCAATGTATCACATGTGAATCATCTTAAAATATTTCATTGTGTAAATTTAAGTCAGATTTGTGCCTTTGGATATAGAAATCATGCATGTATTGAACCAAACAAAACTTTTGTACATTGTTTATATGTTTCATTTCTTGTTAAACTTCTCATCGTGGGTCACCACTAAAATCTATTCGGCCTAAATCATTTGATACCCTTTTATCCCTACTTCCAAAGATGGTAATTTTATCCCCTCTATTGCTGGAGTTTAAGGACAACAATAAAACCTCTGTCATTCTGAGAATAGCATTGAAATTAGGGAGACCGCCTTTGCGGCAACATCTCCTACTATCATCCCCGCCAAAAAGATCCTTCTTTTGCATAGAAGTTTATGCAAAAACTGGCCCTCCATCATTAATGTGTTTCTTAATTCCCTAGAAGAGAGAGATTCTTCTGGGTCTTCTCTGAATGCTTTACAGGATATATGTGCGCAAGTCTCAAAAAAAAATGCACTCCAGCTTTTCCATCACCTTAACATTGGATTCATTCCTTTATATTGTATCACAGAAGTTTTGACACCTTAACCTCATTTAGCAATAGCCACTGTTGACAGTGCCGCTTTCAGGCTGCCGCACAACGTGTATGAACCACTGCCAACCACTCGAACATACAGAATCTAGCATCTCTGATGGATTACCTATAAAGACACATTTCTCCTACTGTTATATTTTACAGTCCATATTCTAACCATTAGAAAATCAATTTCACACATCTCCCTTAAGCCTCCACAAATAGAAGTTTGCAAAAAGTCATGGTGCTTCTTGAGAATATATTATCCCTTCCTGTGCCACATGCCACATTTGAATCTCTGCAGTGCATTATGACTGTAATTATAGAGGAAATAAGAGATTGAGAGAGAGGGCCTTCAGAAGAGTAAACATTCCCTTGTGAAGCGCTTCCTAAGGACAGGTAATTACAAAGTTGTTAAATAAAGATAACAAAATTGTTGTTAACTACTGGGTTGCTTTCATTGATAAAGGAGGCTCTGGACAACATGGAGAATCAAGATTCTCACTACATTTGAGTCCACTGAAGTCATGAATCCATTTTATTTTCCAAAAGAGGTCCTAGTAATTATATTAGGCACTCAGCAAATCTTTAAATTCTGCTTTCATTATAATTCTACAACATACTTCATTATGTTTTGCATATAATCTTTAGTCACATCTACTTTACAGCTACAAGAGGTCGGCCACAGTAGATCTCTGTTCCTAGCACAATGTCTTGAAAGTTGAAAGTTTTATTTCCTGAGCATGCCATTTTCATTCTGCCAACTCTGCAGTTCAGTTACGTATAACCATCTCGACTCACTAGTAACTGTCATTCAAACGGCTGTATACGGCAGCCACAGTCTTCCCAAAGCCTGATATTCCTCAGGTGCTTCATCCTGAGCAACCAGTGATGGTAATGTCATGAACCCACATGCCAAGGCATGCCCTAATTCACAGTACACCTTTTGTCATTGTAAAGAAGCTCAGTACAGAGCCTGCCTCAGTCTCAGAACCCCATCTGTGAGGATCTATTTCCTAAAAGAAAAGCCTAAAATGCCACCTTATTTAGTGTATGTAAAGAAGTTTAATAGGGGAATTGATTAAACATGTATTGGAGAGCTAAGAGCAAAATAGCGTCCTTGTGTTAATCTAGAAATCAATAATTACGGGAATAAGTTCCAACATTGACAGGTAAGAAATGAAAAGAAAGAGATGTAATGATGAGAACCTAGTGGCTCAAAGAAGCAGCGCCATGAGATGGCTTCTTGGAGGGATGCTGCACCCCTAGACCTATAAGTTGTTCAGACCAAAGGGAAAGAGACAAACCTGGAGAAAGAAGGCTCAGAGTGTTGCATGGAACAGCCTGCTATGGCCTCAGATAAACCAGAATTTGTTTCTCAGTGTCTGAGAATATGACCTGGCTCATTTGCTCTCAGGACCTTTGAGTAAGCCCGGGGATGCTGGGCAGGAATGCCACTGGAAGTTGGTGGGAACAGACCACTATTGTTGCAGGAACGCTGACAGGGACTTATTGTATCATCACCTAATCCTCCCTCATGTCTCCTATTAGTAGACCCTAATAGAAAGCCAGTTGGTCAGAGAAATTGGGAACTATCATTTGTAAAGTCAATGCCTAGGCAAACAAAATTAAGTATAAAAGACAAACCAAGACTTACAAAATAAGTAACCAGAACTTGTAACTTATGCATCTCAAAAAGGGGTTTAAATTTTTATATTGAGGGCAACTGAAAAACCATGAAATGCTTGACAGTCAGGGAATTAGCATATAAATACTTCAGAAAAATCACTTGGCATCAGTGTGCAGGGTGAATAGGAAAGAGGTATTAATCAATAAAAAACATTTAAGAGACTGTTGCATTAAATTAGGTGAGGAATTTTGAGGGCTTCAATGACTGCAGTTCCAGTAATCTGGAAAGACAGAGTGGTTTGAACAACCACTCAGAGGACATCAAATTCCACCCCATTCAGGGAACGCTGAGAAAACGCTAGATTTAAATTTTGAAACTATTGTTTGCCTACTGCAAAAAAAATTAGATGTGCTTAACGTACAAAAAAGAAGTTGCTGGGCACAGAGCTCATTTCACTGCTTCTAATTTTGTGTTCAGGCCCTAAAAATAATGTATTAGCAAGCATTATACCAAGTTTTTAAAGGTATGTTTAAGTTATCGATTGGTTTTGGAAATTAAAAACCATAGAATTCCAAGTTAGAAATACCATTACTATACTTCTATATAATCAAGCTGGACATAAAAAATTAAGTCAATTATACAGTAATAAAATAAATAGGTTTAATAATTACTTCCATAGCTTCATAGTGATTTATACCCTAATATATATATATTCAAATCTAAAGCAAAGTTTTTTCTTCCTTTTCATTTTCATTCTAAATACAAACATAACAGCCTCTACACAGAGAAAATTATTTAAGGCTTTAGTTATTCTCAGACAGAAAGATTCTGGAGTCCTCATATGTTCTAATTAACACCAGATATAGACTTAATAGTATTAAGACCATCCCAGAGAGTAAGTGCATATTGTTTGGGAAAATGTCTACTGATGAGTTCATGTACAAGCCATTTACGAGCCTCTGCACCACGAGGGCTTCAGAGAGCCAGGGGTAGGCAGCAACCTAACCGGGATGTCGGAATGACCAAAATTGCATACGTCGGTCCCAACAGAAATAGCCAAGTTGGGAGGTGAATACTGTCTAAAAAAATAGTAATTTGGATACTAAAAAAATAGTAATTTGGATACTATTCAGGTAATTTTGGGCCTCTATAGTGCCAACCAATCAGTAGAAGAGAGAAACAAGGCATCCTGGGCAACTGTTCAATTTTAAATTAGGAGAACAGGCCAAGGCAGCGGCCCAACACTATAAATGCATCAGTATTGGGACAGACAGAATCATGAAGTGCTACTAGTGAGCATGGCACCAGTGTCTGCTCATCCTGATTAATTAAATTGTGGTTCTCATTAAGAGCAAAGCATATGCAGGAGACTGGCTTCTGGTTTCCTGATCTAATATGAATCGTGTTAGCCCTCTGCACCTCTGAGTTCTTGCTGAAGGAGCAAGGAGTCTGCTGATACGTGCACAGTTTTTGACAGACGACCTTAGGAACAGAGTCAGAACTGGACCAACAGATGGCTCTTTGCCAAATAGACTGCCTCAGATATGAAATGAAGGCAAAACAGGTGAAACAAGGTGGGGTTACCTAACAACCAATGGATAAAATGATCAAGAAACACTGAAGGCATCACAAGTACAGGTGTAGATTTAACCTATCACTAGCTATATAGTTATTCAGAAAAAAAAAACTTAATTTATTAATGTTATACAATAATTATCAATTTGGGGAAAATTGACAATATGGGAGGGATAAAAGGAAGATTAATGGGTGAAAAGAAAGATGGGATGCTGCTATATTTGACCAAAGTAGTGAATAAAATGGTAAAAGTAGCAAAAACAGAAAAATAAAAAAAAGAAACTTTAAGACATTAAAACTGAAAGCATATTAGTTAAGCAAATAATCATCATGAATTAATCTCTAACTGTACGTACTTTAAAACAAAGCCAAAGGGAAAGAAAATGTGATGTGTATGCTCCGACAATGAGTTACTTTCATTCTGAAAACAAAATAGCTGGGGTCTATGCTTTAAACAGACATAAGCTCTGAATTTATTCATGTAACTCAGTAAAACTGGGGGCATCTCTTTATGGCTATTTCAGCATGCTGTTGAATTGAAATGATCATCCAAAAGCAATGACAATGCTACTTAATTCTTTGCAACAGTCTTTTGAAAAATATCAAAGGTACTGCAATAACACCTGGGGGAAATTTCTTAAAGTACTTGTCACCCAATTGTTTTTAGAAAGCCTCAAGCATTGATACTGCATGCATCCCCAAATGCCCCTTTCCATTCTCCACAGACTTCCTCAAATTCAACCCATTCTGTGCTTTCAAAAGGACATCTCCACGTTTTGAGGGAGGGTTAGGGGAGTAGAGGAAGTATAGTCTCTCCCCTTCCAAGAAAAGATACACTGAATTCCCCAATGTCTTTCAATCCTTACTATAACCTAGTCCCCACACAGATTTCTTTTATTGATGTCTTTATTAGCAGAAGATGTGTCTCTTAAAAACAAATTACTCTTTAATGCATTTCCCATCTCACATTTTATACACAATCACACTGATTTCCACATCAGGTCCAGATGAACAAACATCTGCTTTTGACATAGAAACTACATCTTCAAAAGAATTTATCTGTAGTGAGTAGTTTTATCATTTCCACCCACCCCCACAAATCTTACCTGCTGTGTTTGAAAAAAAAGGTATGCTTATCTGATCTTCACAACTCTTCATTTCTGACAATTCCATTTTACTTCTTAAGTTATATTTCTACCACATCTATTTTTAAAGCATTTGAATATGTACATATGGGTATCGATATGTATATATGTGACTTCCAACTAAGTTTTAAAAAATCAAATAAAACAAATGAAATAACAAAAATTCAATAGATACTGATTTCTTGAAGTTTTAAAGAGAATTTGCTCGAGTTTACAGCAGATCCAAGAGAATGTCTGACACTTGCCAGCTGTGAGGATCGTATTCCAGATAAACAACACTGGTTCCATTTTAGGCTAATATCATAGTACAGCTGTGGAGTGAAGAATACGCTTAGATTCCCTAATTTTTTTTCATGGGAAGTCATAAATGCTGAATGCATTAGTAGTGCAGGCTTTAAAATATTTTTTGCATTACTTTGTATTTCAGATACAGAAACAAATTATCTTTTCAAATTTTACTCTCTATATGTAACGATCACATTATCTTACTATAAAGAGTGAAATAAAAGTGCATCTGGATTCTAAGGTATTGTTCTTTGTCCAAAAAGTAGTGATTTTATGATGATATAATCAATATGAAGATTTGGAGCTCATTCTATTAAAAACATCTTAGACTGATATATATGTACATATATCACCACAGTGTATCCCAAGTGTAGGATGAGTATATCTCATGATATTTTGCTTTGGCTATGTTAGAACATTTATATAGAATGCATTTTTTTAATTGAGGCTGCTGTTTGTATTTTTACTAAGGTACAGTTACATACAAAAAATACAAATCTTTTTTTTAAAGATTTGATTTATTTATTTTTAGAGAGAGGGGAAGGGCGGGAGAAAGAAAGGGAAACATTAATGTGTGGTTTCCTCTCACACGCCCCCTACATACTCCCTACTGGGGACCTGGCCCGAAATCCAGGCATGTGCCCTGACTGGGAATAGAACCAGCAACCCTTTGGTTCACAGGCCGCCATTCAATCCACTAAGCCACAACAGACAAGGCAGACATACAAATTTCTATTGTATGTTTCATTGAGTTTTGATCATTCTAGACAGCTCAATGAAATTAACACCTCAATCAAAATAGGGAGCACTGTCATTGCCCTAGAATCTTCTCTATAGTCCTTTTATCCATGTGTTTCTACAACACATGCAAGCACTATTCCAATTTCAACAGATTAGTTCCACAAGTTCTAAAGGTTCATATCACAATAATAACACAAAATATGTTCTTCCTCTCTTCTACTCAAGTCAGATTAGTTTATTTATTTTTTTTTAATTTAGAGTCTAAAGATGGCAGCTTAAACATTTATATTTAAATGTTACTTTTCCTGATGTAAACATTTATAATTATAAATTTTTCTCATAGCTGCATCCCATTAAATTTGATATATTGTGTTTTTGTTAGTGTTCGGTTTAAAATATATATATTTTTTATTTCTCTTGCTATATCTTCATTGACCATGGGTTTAGAAGGACACTGAGTAATTTCCAATAAATTGGAGTTGTCTACATATGTTATTACAACATTTTAATTATATTGTCATTATAGAGCAGACTCAGGAAGGTTTCAACTTTTGAAATCCATTGTAGCTCTTTATAGAGCAGTATATTTTCTACATTGGAAAATGTCTTAGTCTGACAAATCTAGTACCACAAAATATCAAAATCTAGGTAATGGGAACAATGGAAATTTCTTTCTCACTGTTCTGGTAGCTGGAAGTCTAAAGTCAGGATGCCAGTGTGTTCAGATTCAGATGAAAGCCTTTTTCTGGCGTGTGTATATAGCTAGCTGCCTTCTCCACATATCCTCACACAGCGGAGGGAAAGGACAGCCCTGACGCCCCATGTTCTTCCTACTGTTACAGAAAGTTAGCTCATGCAAACACAAGAGAGTGGCGGTAATGCGACTCTTTATTTGCGCGGGCTTAGAGAGGGCAAGCAATCCCCAGATTCTGAGCAACGAGACAAAGACCAGAGCTAGTTTTTCTACATTCTAGAGATACATAGCATTTGGGAGTCAAGTTATAAGCAAGCCCTACAAAGCTTGTTATAGGGAAAAGATAAAGGTTCAAAGTTCCCTGGAAATGCAGAGGGGAGTATATCACCTGAGATGAGCAAACAGAGCCGTCTCCAGACAGCAGTGCCCACATCTGCATTTCTAGATAACGACCTAGTGGGGAGGAGGCTACTCTTCCTGCCAGACACAAGATTGCAAAGCAAACTGCAGATCAAAGGCACACTAAGCAACTGGTTAGGAATTGCAGGATACAAAGAAACTACAAAGGGTTAGCTACAGGTTACAATTTTACTAACATTTGGCCAGGGGTCACAGCGTGCCCTCTGGGCTTGTTCCTATTACAATGCTTCTATAAAACTTATAATATTCCTAGTAAAAACTCACAACACTACAAGCACACTAATCCCATCCTACGGACCCTGCTCTTATAACCTCATCTAAATCTAATTGCGTAAGGCCTCACCTCCGAATGCCATCCCATTGGGAGTAAAGGGCTTCAAAATATGACAGTTTGGGGTATTCAAACCTGCACTCGGCAACACGAAACAGTCATTGACTTCAAAATCATATGTATGCTTCATCTGTTGGCTAGTGTTCTATATTTACTAGTTCACATTGGTTACTAGTGTTGCTCAAAAAGTACATATTTTCGGTTTATTTTAGTGTTGCCCAAAGTACACATTTTTGGTTTATTTCTTGCAGGTATTAAGAGAGAATTATTAATACTGAAATGTGTCTATATTTTTCTTTTTACTCTGTCAGTTATCTTTTTACTAGGAAGTATGTATACATGTAGAAATGTTATATTATGGTGTGTATGTGAAGTCCTATCATCAGATGCATAAGCATGATGTGGTATAGTGTGTATGTGTCTCTTTATCTCTGGAAATGCTGTTGTGAAATCAAGCCTTTCTCAGTAACATACATGCCAGGTTTCTTTTTTCTACAATTTTTATGTTATACCACAGATAGGTTGTATTTTGATTACAACCTATCTGTGTCTTTTTATTTAGACTTTTCTTTTATGAGCAGCACATGGGTGCATCTTCACTTATTAAATCTGATAACATATAAATTTTTATTGGAGTTATTAGCCTACCTCCACCTAGTATGGTCCTTGGTATGGCTGACATTAAATCAATCATCTTACTTATTTTCTGTTTTTTTTTTTCCTCTGTTGTATCCTTGATACTTTCTCTGAATTGAGTAATTTTTCTTTCTTCTCATTTGAAGCGTGATCTATAATTGTAATATTCTTAAGAGGTTACTCATATTGTAATGTTAATTTTTGTTATTAAAATTTTTCCAAAATTAATACTAAACCGATTTTATAAATGCAAGTATTCTTTGTATTGCCTTTATGCACTTTGCTTCCAGAATCTAAGACACCATCTGGTACAATGTAGGAACCCAATAAATACTTGTTGAATGAATGTTAACTATTCTTATTGCCCAGGCGGATTTTACTCTAGGACTTAAGGACTGTCAGAGCAGGCCTGAAGGACTAAAGTGAAAGATTGTTAAGGGTTTATTTGCACAAAGAATAGAGGACTTCCTGGGAGGAAGGCATCCTTCGCAGGCAGAGCACCTGTGAGATACCTGCTAGAGTTTCCAGGAAAGTATGTAGAACAGACACTTCACCTTGACCTTGGATGTCCCAGAATAACCTCAGATGACCTTGGATGACCTTGGATGTTCCTGATGTTCTCAGTTTTCATCTGGTACCATTTCCCTTGAGCCTGAAGAATTTCCTTCAGCATGCCTTATAATACAGGTATTATAGGTGATAGAGTCTCAAAATTTTCTTCTGATAATGTTTTTATTTCCTCCTTATTGCTAAAGGATATTTCACTTGATATAGAAATATATTATAACTTGATGTGAAGTTCTGGAAGGATGTTTTTATTGGGCATAGAATTCTACATGGAATTTCCATCACTTTACAGATGTTAGTCTACCCTCTTCTGACTTTAAGAGTTTTTCATGCGGCAATCAAATTCTTGGTGTTGTGTGTGTCGTTGTTTCTCACTCTACGCTCCCTTTTGGCTACTTTCTAGATTTTGTCTTTATCTTTGGTTTTCAGCTCTCAGTTTGACATGAAATGCGTGCACAAAGTTTTCTTTAAATCTATCATGCTTGGGGCCCAGCAAGCTTCCTGAATTTCTCAATTTGTATTTCATCCTATCTGGCAACTTGATTCCTGTTTTTGGCCATTTTTTTTCTTTGAATATTTATTTCCCCTTATTCTATCACCTCTTCGAGTTCTCTAATTATATGTAGTTAGCCCTTATGATGTTGTCCCACAGGCCTTTGTTACACTGGCTTTTTATTTTGTTTCTCTATGTTTATCATATTAAATGATTTCTATTCATCTCTTTTCAAGTTAACTAAGTACTCTTTCTTCATTCCACTGTTGAATCCATCAGGTGACTTGTTTTTTAACCGGAGTTGAGAGAGCTCAATTATGCCTCTGTTAGTTTTTTCCTTACTTAATTTGAAAAATAGGTGCCTGTTAAATGAAAATAGCAACCTGACATGGGTAGTATAACATATTTCAATAAAATATGACAATGGCATGAAGGATAGAAGGATAAAAGTGAAAGTATACTATTGTTGTATTATAGACTCTAATATTAGAAATGACTTATTGAATCTCAAGATATTTTGTTTCATTAAATTAGCAAACGCCATTCATCTTTATTTCTAACTCTATATTTTAGTTTATATTGCCTTGTTAAAATAACGCCATAGTTCATGAAGCTCTTGCTGTGCAGAACAACAGCTTTGAGGGTCAGATGCAGTCACTCTGGGGCTGTGAGAGAAGGAGACACAAAGATGATCCCACTCTGATTATGTCCGAGCACAGATGAAAAAAAAATCTATATAAACGTTAAAATGACCAAACATACTTGCAACTGGTATGATTTCACCACGGATATTTTATTCCATTCCTCTTCCCTCCTAGGTAAATCATAAAATTATCCTCAATTTATGATAGCACCCACTCCAAAGCAAATGCCTGCTCCCTTCAATCTTCCCTAAATCACCTAGAATAAGTCTGAGTCCTGTAAGAAGCTCCAGCAAACAAATGCTTACTGGGACTCCTCAAGACTCTCACTGGTTTGTTGCCTTTCTAGCATCATGAAGTTTAATAGATTTAATTTCATTTTACTATAAGTGTGTTCACACTGGTCTTTAACTGATGGACATCAACGTATAAAATTATTTCACTTAAGAGGAAAATCAGTTTGTGCAATATTATATTTAGATCACTCATAACATATTGATATATAAAAATAGAAAATCCTGAATTGATCTACACCAAGTAAATATCAAGTAGGTATAAACAAATACACTAGTATATTGTCTATAAAAATCAATCATACAATTAATGTGAAAGCACAAAAAAAACAGAATAGCCAAAATGATCTTGAGAAAAAAGATTAAAAAAACAAATATGGAAGATTCACACTTTATGATTCCAAAATATTAGAAAGTGATGATAAATAAACAGCATGGTACTGGAATAAAAGCAAATACACAGACCAATTAAATAGAAGAGAGATCCAAAAAATAAACCCTTGAATACAGGCAACTGACCTTTTACAAGGATGTCAAGAATACACAATGAAGAAAGAATCATGTATTCAACAAATGGTGTTGAGAAAACTGAATATTCACATGCAAATAAAAGAAATGTTGTTGGACTCTTACCTTATCCCATATCAAAATCAACTCAAAAGTGATTAAAGATTTAAATATAATATCTGCACCTATAAAAATTCTAAAAAAAAATACATGAGAAAAGCATCGTGAAGTTAGTTTTGGCAATGATTTCTTAAATGTTGAGAGCCATCTTACATCAGATCCATGAGCACTGATTTGCGGGGGACTAGCCCCACCCATTTCTCGGCAGGGTCGGATATGGGCAGGACTCCGCTGCACAGCGGCAGGCGACCACGGGCAGTTCCCACAAGTCTGGCTTGTGGCTTGCATGGTGTAGATGTGGCAATGCTTATTTGACCTCTAAAAACAAAGACTTCTAACTACTAGTCTATTCCCCACACATGAAATGGCTGCTCAGCAGAAGGTGACCATGGGCAGTCCACCCGCAAGTCTCACTCTGTGCCGGCTTGCTTTAGCACTCCTGAGAGTTAGAACAATTCTAATGGCTTGTAAAATGTTGGAAGCTGAATCATCCTGACCATCCTCACACAGGAAAGGGTTAAGGAGCAGTTAGCCATTTAGCAAGCCAAGCCGCCTCAATGCTAAAAGCAAAGCAGTCTGTTAATTGATGAGAGAGGCCTGGGAGAAGTCATTACTAAAAATACTTTAAACCATTCTCCCTCAAATTCAGCAATTTATTGTTCTTCTTTAGACCAGAGATATAGGAAAAGATTTTAATAGCTAAAAAGTTTAGTGATTTATACTTCAGAAAGTTTATAGATAGGACCATCTGTTGCTTAGGATTCCAAGGACACTGGCAAATGTTTATACCTCAAAGAACAGCTAATTGGGTTAGAAGTACCTTGATTTAGATGACATCTCTCTCTCAAACTTCCTAAGCACAAAGACTTACCTCTACATATATTTCTAATTACTAATTTAGAGTTATCTAGGACCTAAGAAAATATATATATATGTCTAACCAATTATTAGTGCTTAAAATGGTTAGTACTGATATTATTTCTAGCTGTTTGATGATGATTCCTCATCAGTATACCCATTTGTTTAACATGAGTAGAATTTATAGTCTTTTTAATTGCTCCACGTGTTATTTCTTAGTGATTTGTAACTTGCAGCTGTCCTTTACTAATTGTGTAAGATGTGTGTCTGTTTTTTGTCACTACTGTTGTAAAAAAAAATTGCCTTGTCTTTAAAATAGAGATAGTTCCTTTGTTCAGAGAGTTAGTTTAGTTTGGAGGCCGAGAGACTAGCAAGAAAGCTGGTCTCTCATTTTCAATCAACTGAACTAAAAGGCACCAAAAAGAAGAGTGTCGACTCCGTCATTCCGCCTTACCATCACCTCCTTCGGAGCTACCCACACCTTAAGGTTGCAGTAAGCTGGTCTTCTGCACTTAAATATAAAATAAAAAGCAGAGACAACAGAGTAAATATAACAAATTAACATATAGAATTAAAAAAAATTTTAAAGCTTCTTAATGATAATGGAAAAAGTTAACAGCATTGAAAAATGACCTGTGAAATAGAGGAAAATATTTATAAATCAAATATCTGATGAGGGTTTAATATCCAAAATATATAAAAAAGATCTCCTGCAATAGCAAAACTACACAAACACCTTTGAACAGACATTTCTTCAAAGACAACATACAAGTGAGTAATAGAAGAGGTATATACAAAAAGATCCTCAACATCATTAATTATCAGAAAAATGGAAATCAAAACTATAATGAAATTAAAACAGTACCACACTTTTTACTTATCATCACTTTATAATATTTTGGAATCAGGAAGTGTGAATCTCCCATATTTGTTCTTTTTTTCTTTTTCTCAAGATCATTTTGGCTATTCTGGGTCTTTTGTGGTTCCATATTAATTTTATGATCGATTTTTATAGACAATATACTAGTGTATTTGTTTACACCTACTTGATATTTACGTGTCACCTCAGACTTCTTATGATGCTACTATTAAAAAAGAAAAAGAGATAAAATCCCTGGCTGGTGTGGCTCAGTGCATTGAGCACTGGCCTGTGAACCAAAGAGTCAGCAGTTCAATCCCAGTCAGAGCATATGCCTGGGTTGTAGGTCAGGCACCCAGTAGAGGACGCATGAGGGGCAACCACACATTGATGTTTCTCTCCCTCTCTTTCTCCCTCCCTTCCCCTCTGTCTGAAAATAAAAATCAAAAGCAAACAGAAAAAGAAAAAGAGATAAAAGATGCTGGTGAGATTGTGGATAAATTGGAACACTTTTACACTGTTGGTAGGTATTTGAAATACTCCAGCAGCTATGGAAAACAATTTTAAGATTGTTGGACAAATTAAAAATAGAACTACTATGTTATCCAGCAATCCCAGGTATGGCTATACCATATATCTAAAAGAATTGAAATAAGGATCTCAGAGAGATGTCTGCACTGCCACATTCACTGAAGCACTAGTCACAATAGCCTATATATAGAAACAGCCCACAAGTGCCCAGTGACACATGAATAGATAAAGAAAATATGAGACGTACCTACAATAGAATCTCATTCAGTCTTAAAAAATAAGGAAATCCTGCCATTTGTGATAACACAGATGAGCCTGGAAAACACTATACTAAGTGAACTAAGCCACACACAGAGGGATGAAAACTGTATGATCCTGAAACAGTCAACTCATAGAAGCAGAGACTTTAATAGGGGTTAACAGGGGGTGGGCGGTTGAGAACTGACATGTCATTGTTCCATGGCATAAAGTTTCAGTTACGCTAGACGAGTGGGATCTGGAGATCTGCTGTGCGGCATAGCGCCGATAGATGACAATGAGGTATTTTGCGCTTCAAAATTTAAGAGGGCAACCTCAGCTCAAGCGAGCTTAACACACACACACACACACACAAAACAAAGGCTCACTAGGTAACCTTAAAAGGTGATAGATGTTTCTAGATTGTGATGATGACATTAAAAGTATTTGCACATATCCGAACTCTTAAAACTATACAAAAAACCGTACATGTTAAATGTGTATATCAGTTATACCTCAACAAAGCTGTCCAAAAAAGAATTGGAAGGCATATTGTAACAAATTCTGTTTGTTAAAATTCTATAATCAAAGTAACAATATTTATTTATTTTTTAATTTATTTATTTTTAGAGAGAGGGGAAGGGAGGGAGAAAGAGCAATGTATGGTTGCCTCTCACATGGCCGCCACCGGGGACCTGGCCCGCAACCCAGGCATGTGCCCTGACTGGGAATCGAACCGGGACCCTCTCGTTCCCAGCCCGTGCTCAATCCACTGAGCTACACCAGCCGGGCTCAAAGTAACAATATTTAGATGTTAAGCATGGTATATGAAGTATAAAGTATTACTTACATACATAAAGGTGTAAATATATTAAATGTATAAGTAATATAAAACAAATTATATAAACCATTTCAGATAATTCCTTATAAAAGTCTATTAAAAAACTAACCTGATCTTATCATTGTTACTATATCTATCACTATTTTACATGCTGAATGCAACAATTATACTGTCTACATTTTATGGTGCAATACAGTATTATTTCAAGAGAGACAACTTTCTTGATGATTCTTCTTATAGTTCATGAGTTCACACTATATTCATTTTATTTTTTTCTTTATCTCATGGAAACCTGGAAGTATTTCCCCTGTGTCCTGTAGAAGAGTATGTACTTTCAATAATCAGTCCTGGAATGTCTCACCTAAAGACTCAAGAAGAAATCAGAGTTCAGTCCCTCCCACCTGTATATGAGCACTCACGATCCACAACAGCAAATACAACGAAACCTTGGTTCTAAAAAGATGGATGATAAAAATGGCTCAGTTTCACCCTGGCTGGTGTAGCTCAGTGGATTGAGCATGGGCTACGAACCAAAGGGTTGCTGGTTCAATTCCCAGTCAGGGCACATGCCTGGTTTGCAGGCCAGGTTCCTAATGGGGGACAACCACGCATTGATGTTTCTCTCCCTCTCTTTCTTTCTCCCTTCTCCTCTCTCTAAAAATAAATAAATAAATAAATAAATAAATAAAAATGGCTTAGTTTCCTAACACTGATCTTATGAATGCTTTACCAAAAACTGTGTCATTTAACTTGTATCCAGGAAATGCCAAATACCTCCAGATACATTTTTAAACTAACAGTACTCCTGGTTTATATGATTCTATCATGATAAGTACACATTTAATTTATAGTAATAATTGGGAGTGCTATGATTATCATTTCAGTGAAGCTGGAAAGACTCTTCTAGATATACCTTCTAGATACGGCCAATTTGGGGCTGCTTTTCAGGTTTATCTGATTATTTTGACAGAGACTGTTTTAGACGAAATATAGACGTGGATTTGACTTGACATGGAGTTGAAGAGGGTACAGCGTTGCTATTACTAAATCGAACATGAAATGAATAGGGCAGGATGTATAAGGTGTTGAGAAATATCAGAAATCTTAATTTCCGGGTAGGCAGAAGGACTGTGTGTATTAGGGATGAGGGAAGCTTATAATACAATGTTACTATTGATCACTTCTGAGACTAGCCAGTCACTATTTCAACTAAAGCAAGTGAAAACCGACTTCAGTTACTTATGGTAACTGTAGCAAAAAAGATGAAATATTGTACTATGAAAACTTTTCTGACCTAGAAGTCACAAATATGGGATTCTATTTAGATTCCATAACAGAACGACTATCATTTGACAGCCACTAGCCTTTCTGATGTTTATTTTCCTTTATGAGAATAACTAAGGTAATAAACCCCACCTAATTGAATAGTGGCATATTTTAGAAAAAATATTTTTAAACATATAACAGTGCATTAAAACACTTAAATACTAAACAGTGTCTTGTTTTTATGCTGTATGTGTGTACCAAATGTTTTATTATCGCATTAACTTTATTCCATTAGCAGTGTCGATCTGCATTTAGTCAGGTCGGGGTAGTTGCTTCAGAGACTTTAGTTCAAGATTCTTGTTTCACCTGGAAAATACTTCCAGGTTGGCAGAAACAAGTCTTCATGTAGATTCAGGAGATGTCAATTATAAAGGCATATGGAAGGTTGAAAATGACAGGATGTGGTTTGTCATTGAAAGTCATTCCAAAAGAGTGAAGTTATATAGGACAGACATTCAATCAAATAGGCAGCTGTTTCCTATCAGCTAGGAAATGGTCTTAGACAAAATCTGTAAAATAATTGCCAGATGTTTGACACTTAAGGATTAAAGTGGGTCACCGATGACTCTCTTGATTCACAGGGATTCCATAGAGAATCATATCACAGACTTTTAGGCCTGGAATCATAGAAGCTTAAAGCTGAAGTAAGTTGAGAACTGACAGTTTATAGTTTAACCCAATACATCAAAAATTTTTTTCATAATATGCCTGTCTGATGGTTCAGTGCTGATAAAACATATTTTGTGAATCTCACTATCTCTCCAAGCTTATTACTATATCTGGGAAGATTTTTAGATACGATCGATAATATTTGGAGAAATTTCTAAGTTATGTGGGTATACTCAATCTACAGCAAACTTTTTTTCTTCCATGGTGGCTAATTAAACAGATAAAAATAATAAAGGAAACCAGCAAAAAATAAACCAGTAATAAAAATAGAAGGGAGCCAAGCTTAAAGAAATTTTGTAACCTTTTAAACAAAAACATAAACAGAATGTTACCATGCATAAAGACCATAGGAAGTGATGCAAAGGCTCCGAATCTTTACCTCTATAAAAACATGGCCTCGGTCTGGACCGACTTGCTCATTTCTAGCTTAGAAAAGTATGCAGTAGAATGTATGAGGTACCAGGTGGGACACAGGCATTGACTTCCGTCCTGAGTTCTCTGTGCGTGGGGGGAGAGGGGCAGGTCTGATCATGCATACGAGGGAAGTGAGACGTCATGTTGTAAACGGCCCCCAGGGGCAGCCCTGCAGATTACAGAGGAACTGGGGCTGTAAGTCCCATAGAACAGGAAGAATTTAAGACTACCAGCAACCATGTGAAAGAGCTTGAAAGTGAATCCTTCCACCTCAGTCAAGTCTGGAAAGGTCTACCTGCTTGAGTTCAACCTGATGTGACACAGAGGGAAGGGCCACCATAGCTCAGCTCCTCTTGGGTTCTTGGCCTACAGAACCTGAAAGATAACAAATGCCTGGGGGTTTTTTAGGGTTAAGTTTGGGGATAACTTGTTATACAGAAATAGGTGACTAAAACACCCACAGACCAGAAAGGTACACTGCCCAGAGGATAGGTAAGTAGCTCCTAGAGGTAGAAAATACTCTGAGAAACTGGACAGAGCAGAGAAGAGCGCATGTGCCTGATGATCCTTTTCATGCTAAGGGAAGATGCTCCAGGATCACATATATAATTAGAAGCTGTAAATTATTCCCTATAAGAATGTGATATATTTTAATCTTAAGACAAATAAAAGGATCTAATGAAAGTAACAAATGAAGTATTTTAAAAGACCACATGCTACCAGAGCTATTTACCTTTCTCCCTTGGGCACACACTCCAGTCTGAGTCGGTTTATAAAAAAGAAAATAGAAACAGAAAAGTACACTTATTCTACTGTGGTCAAATGTGAAAAATAATTTCTCAGTTACCATAAAAAATCAAAATGTTATGCACATCACAGACACTTGTTAGTATAAGCAAAATTAAAAGAATGATCATGCTGTCTACCATACTCTATCTCCTGCTCCCTACCGCTCAACAGAAAAGGTCTTTTATTGGAAAAAAGTTAAAGAAAGGAACATAGAGGTGTAAAATCCGTGCTCTATAGAACGCAGAATTACATACAAAGAAAGCACCATAGAAAATTCTCAGCAAGTTTCTACCAAATGTCCAATGTCTAGGTAGTTTCACTGAGTTATACATTGTTCCAGAGCACTGATAATAAAAGAAAACCCCCAATTCTTTTTTATAAAGCAAGAATAACACCAACATCTAAAGCTCATAAATATAATGTAAATGAAAGAAAACTAAGACCAATGCCATTTGTTAATGTCTAAGCAAAAATATTAAATGATATATTAGCAAAATAAAGAAAATACTACATTAAGAAAAATACTATGAGAAAGTATTTATTTCAAGAATATATGATGATTTCAATTTTCTAAAATCTATTAGAGTCTTACAACACATTAATAATTCTAAGGATAAAAACCATATACTTTCATAGATGCTGAGAAAGGTATGAAAATAGTCAACATGCATGTCTGATAAAACACATGGAAAATAAAAAATTAGTAATAATTACTTAAAGTGAGTACATGGACTCACATGTACATAAACATGAGTTTTAAACCATAAACCATCTTCTTATAAAACAGTAAAATACTAGCAGCCTAATCACTAAAACCATATAAAAATGAAACAACAAATGCACAAACAAGAAAAAAAAATTGTAGACACAGAAACACTACGGTGGTTACCAGAGGGAAAGAGGGGTGAGAAGCGGGTAGGAAAGGTTAAAGGGGGTCAAATATGGTGATAAAATGAGACTTGACTTTGGGTGGTGAACGCACAATACATAATATACAGATGATGTATTATAGAATTTTGTACTTAAAATCTATATAATTTGATGAACCAATGTCACCCCAGTAAATGTAATCAAATTTAAAAAATCATGAACAAGGTAAAGATCCCACTATTTCTACTGCTACTAAACATTGTATAAGAGATATAAGTGAATGCAATAAATAGATGTTGATGAGAATCTCAGGAAAAAGGAAAGAACAAATCAAATCATTATCTATTTGTAAGTAATAAGGTGGTAACCTGAAAATTCCAAGAGAATTAATGACAAAACTAATTAAAGCAATACAAAATATTAGATATGTAACAGAATATAAAATTAACATAGAAAAACTAAAAAGTCTTCATATATCCAACAAACAGAATTAGAATAAGTTATGCAAAAGAAAACCATATTTACAGAAGCAGCAAACAAATTAAATAATTTGGAGTTACTAAGAAATATGTTACTAAAATCTAAACAATGGAAAATTTTTTAAATCGTCTGGATGACAAAAAGGAAGACTTGGAAAAATAACTCTCTGGTCTTGAATATGATAACAACATTACAAATATATCAGTTTATAAATTTAATTGATTCACAATGAAAAATACCCTGCACCTTTCTATATTTTTAGGGAAGTTGATACTAAAGTTTATATGGAGAAACAAACATGCAGAAATAGCCACTAAAACTGAGAAAAAAAAAAACATGAGGGGAGCAAACTCCACTAGACATTAAAACATAATTTTATAAAGCCCTTATAAATAAAATAAATTATTATCCTAGTACAATAGAAAAACAAAGGATAGAATAGGAAAGTAGAAATAGATCCAAGCACACATGGAAATTTAGTATAAGATAAAGGTGGCAAATATGTTCCTCGAATAAATAGTACTTGGGTAACTGGGTAGCTATCTATAAAGAGATGAAATTTAGCCCAACTGGTGTAGCTCAGTGGATTGAGCGCGGGCTGGGAACCAGAGGGTCCCGGTTCGATTCCCAGTCAGGGCACATGCCTGGGTTGCAGGCCAGGTCCCCAATGATGGCCATGTGAGAGGCAACCATACATTGCTCTTTCTCCCTCCCTTCTCCTCTCTCTGAAAATAAATAAAAATAAAATCTTAAAAAAAAAAAAGAAAATGTTTAAAGAGATGAAATTTAGACCCAGACCCATGTTCTTACTATACAAGAATAAACTACAAATGGTTGAAATACAAATGTAAAGAAATAAAACCATGCAAAGGGAAATTTTAAATTTAGTTAGGCAGGGAATGGCTTTTACAATTATGATTAAAAATTTAAGGAAAACAAAAAATATTCATTAATTTGATTACATAAGAGTTTTCCCCCCAAAGAAAACACTATAGCAAAGTCTAGACACAATAGATCAAGTAGAAGATACATCTTCCCTTGTTTACTGTCAGGGAAGGCTCCACATACCTTAAGATAGAGCCTTTCCACCTCCTAAAGTTGCTAGATGAAATACAAAGGTCGATTTAATTTGAAGTTCCAATGAACAATGAGTATCTGTTTGTTTAGTATAAGGGTGACCTGCGTCAGTGAGCTTGCCTACCTATGTGCAATACAGTGTGAGGGAATGTGGGTAATGCCCCTTGGGGAAGCCCCCGGATTTCTGAAATTCAGTTGTACTCTATTAAGGCATATTCCACATGATAAGTTAGGGTAGACAGCAAAATTGAGACCTAGCGGTTCTCCACAATAACCGAATGAATGTATTCACTAATGAACTATGTCCACACTGTTTCACTTTCCTCACTTCCACCAATGTGCCACTTGTGACCACTTCCAAAAGCAGCCGCTGCCTGCACCCCAGTCCTTTGTTTAAGGGAAACACAACAAAGATACAGTCCATCATTAATTTGCATCTGCGTAATCTTTAAATAGTTCAAAGTAATTCATTTTCCTGGGTATTGTAAAAATTTAAATTTTAAAATAAAAGTATTACATCATTCTTACAAATGCATCTAATGGAATCTGAATGCATTAGAAATTTATTATATTTTATTTAAAGCGCTGTAAAAATTTACATTCTTCTCAAGATGTACACTTTTTATGAGTTTTATCACATATATAGATTCATGTAATCACCATCAAAATCACAATGTAATTCTATCCCTCCTCACATACAAAAAAATGTTTCTGTCTTGCTTTGCTTATTATTATCTAAATAAAATCAGATATCAGACTGGTGAGTAAATTAACCCAATCAGATCAGATTTGATTACTGCTAAATTCATTTCTTTATGTCATCTCAGAATCTATTATTTCTCTCTGTTGTTAATAATTATTTTTTGGTTTGTTTGTTCATCCCTAGGTTGAAGTGGTACCCCGATTTCATACTGTGATTCTGTTAGCTATTTTTAATATATTATAGTGCACTCTCAAAATTCTCCACATACAATGCTAAACTTTTGCATAATACAGAGATTGCATTTTCCAATTTATAGTAGAAACTTAGGGTGATATTAAGTGTATTTTCAGAATTATTTAATGCTGGAGGCTAGAAATATTTCTGTATCCAATCAAGTATTTTAACCACAATGTTATGCGATCTTTTTGATTGTAGAAGGCAGGCAGACGAACAGATGCTATGTGACTATCATCAGGCCTTTGTTTGACTGCTCACTCCTTTAAATCCAACAATCCTGTGTTTTGATCTCATTAGGATCACCATTTCCTCACCCTCAGTTGTTGCCCAGCTGCTTTTCAATGACTATAACTAAATTAGTCATTCTCTTTCTGCCAAAAGGTGGTTTATATTTCACTTTTACTTAATCTGTAAATGTTCCCATTTTAAAATTAACCTAGGGAACATTCCCATGGTAATGTTTTATTACCCTATAATGTGTGCCTAAATTTAAAAGTAAATTGAACTAATCATATTTTGAATATTGAACATTGATTTCTAAATATTTGCATTTCTCAGTGAATTCTTATGTCAATGTTCTCAAGTCTGAGAGGTTGAAAAATTAATTTAGAAATAAAAATATCAGAAGACTTCAACAATTTTTTACAATAGATTCAATTAACCACACATAATGTTATCAACATGATTTCTAATTACTGACAGTCAACTTTACATTTCCAGAGGTTGTATACACCCAGTAGTTTGTTTATTCACATTATCATTGTTTCAAAATAGATGATTTAGGGTGAATAGTAGAGCAGTGCTTAGAAACTTCTCAGTTTTGTAAGCTGACTAACAAATCACTGGCAAATTGAATGCAAATTATTATTTCTCTCTTCTGAAATGATATTGAAAACAATATAAAACAGAGAGACACATCCATAAGACATGATGGCTTTGGTCCCCCCATCATTACCTCATAAATTACTATGTTCTACTTAAAGTAAAGAACTGATAATAGTAGGTATTATAATAGTTAAGAAGAAAAAGCCTAACTTTTCAGGCAACTTGGTAATGCTTAAGGATGTTTTTGAGATTCAGTCTGTTGATGTACCACACAGTGTCTTTCAACAAAGACTTCATGAACAGATTCCATGAATAAGCCACTAAAATGCCAAGAATGAAAGGAATACTAAAATGCAATTTCAAGAACTTCCAAGTCCAATGGAGAAAACACATATACACAGATAATACCAAGAAACTTAACATTTAAAATGATAGTCTTATGCAAAATGTGGTAAAGGAAAAAAACAATTTTAATAGTTTAGGAAAATATTTATTTAAATGCATTATGAAAAATTAAGTTATGAAAAATGTTATATAATGAGCTTTCAATAAGGAAAATGATAATTTAAAGGAGAAAAATTTATCAAAATATTCATAGCAACTCAATAAGTACATTAATCATAACATTCTAAATATACATTCCTGCTTAAATATTTAACAGTGTATTTGAGGTTTTTAAAATGTATTTGTAATTTTTCTTTAGAAAACAAATGGTAGCTCATAGAAAAAGTTATTATAGTAAGGGGTGCCAGTGTGTATAATAAGCAGGAAGGCACGCAGTCTACAGTGGCTGTGGCCCCATTACAACAGAACAAAGAATCCGTTCAAGGCCCAAAGATACTAGCATTAGTGAGACTTGGATATAATCAATGAATATGATGGAAGACCATTGCACAATTGGTTTTATTTCATTATCAGGCACATTGAAGGGATGTAATTAAATATCACTCCAAGACTTATAGTTTTTTTTTATAAAGTGATACCATTCAAGGCCAAAAGAACTAAAGAGAAAGCCCTGAATTATTAGAAAATATTTGGCAAACATTCCATTTGAGTTGCCTGTCAGATTTCACAGACAGGTGAGTATAAATCACTAGAGCTTAGGAGAGATGCACACGGTGTGGAAGCATCCTTTGCGTGTGTGTGTGTGTGTGTGTGTGTGTGTGTGTGTGTGATGGGAATCCTGTGCACATACTAATTTCCTAGAAAGAATGTGTAGACACTAGCGCAGAGACTGAAAAAAAGAAAGGGATCCTATATTGCAAACAAAGAAGCCAGAAATGATCACACAAGAAAATGGGAAGAAATCCAGAAATGCTAGAAGAGATGACAGCTTATGATAGATGTGTCAAAAAGACCAAAAGATATAAAGCGTCAACTTGAGAAGTAACTTTATGATTGTAATAGTGAAATAAGGAGGGTTTTTATTTATGAATATTTACATGACCACCATAATGTTATGAAAATATTAAGACTTGTGTAACTACTGCGAAGTCAGTACAGTTCAAGTTAAGGGAGATGAGCCTGAGGATGCTGCATGGCACCATGGGAAAACACTGCGACAACCCCAACATGCATCCAGGTTTGATGTACAAGAAACAAACTAGAAGAAATCTTGGCACTATGTTTGTCACAGCTGTGACGCAATGATTTTTATAGTGTTAAGTTAGGAAGCTTTAGTTCTTCCTATCAGCACCCTCAAGCCTTACAAATGGATAAGTGCTTCTTGATGAGGAATGGCTTTTTCCAAACAAAGTATGATGCTTCCAAAGACAGGGGCTACAGAGAGTAATTGGGGTGGTAATTGGTGCAAACTAAAATTGGTTCACAGAAAACAGGGCCTCTGGCACAGCCTCTTCACCAAACGGAGAATACATTATATGAATGTGAAATTTATCTAAATGACTTCCTAGCACTCTGGCCGCCTCCCAGCTTACTCTGCCTGTTGGATAATTTAACTGGCTCTCAATTTACATCAACCATACTTCCTTCTTATTTTAATGGATGATGCTAATGGAAACCAATTGGAAATTCAGAGTGTTTTAGAAAAATCTACAGTCTGCATTCAAATGTGAAAATTGGAAGAAAATTATACTGCCTTTAAAATGTATAAACTTTGTAGAACATAATATTATTGAAAAACATACAATAGAACACCTAAATATACATTAGACTTTGAATTGTCAGTCACCTTTTATTTTTTAGATATATTTTTTCTTTTTCTTAATTTTATTTTTCAATTCACAGAATGTATACATCTCAAATGTGGATAAGTTACGTTCAGTAAAGAGTCTCCAGCTCTGGCAGGTGTGGCTCATTGGATTGAGTGCTGGCTTGTGAACCAAAGGGTCTCTGGTTCGATTTCCAGTCACGGCACATGCCTGGGTTGTGGGCCAGGTTCCTAGCTGAGGGCATGTGAGAGGGAACCACACATTGATGTTTCTCTCCCTCTCTTTCTCTCTCCCTATTCCTCTCTCTAGAAATAAATAAAATCTTTACAAAAAGAGAGAGTCTCCTGGATAAATCCACAAGGACTTCATTTTAAAAATTAAGAGAAAACTTTAGCAAAGTGAGGATCAATATAATACTACAGATACAGAGGCAACTATATCAGATAAAATTAAGGGAGAAATCAACCTTGAGGTGGATAGCCTTTTTAATGTAAAGAATAAAAGAAAAAAATCAGTATCAGATGAAAATCAATTTAGTTACAAAATAAGAAAAATCAATTATTAAAATTATTAATTTTGGTAAATATAATAGATCCAAATTTGAAAAAAAGTACATGAAAGTACACATGAGCAAAATATTTTTTTGAAGGAATCTGGCATTCATGTGTGCATACTTCAAAAAAACATTTGTGGGATTACACAGACTTTCTGAAAACCCAAGTCTGCATGTGTGTACATACACACTGAAAGGTATACCACAGCTGTATGAGTGCAAATTAACTTGGAGAAAAACTATAATTTAAAATGTTTAAGCATCTTGGACTAAGGTCAGTCTGCTCAGCTCCACATTCTCCTTTTATAAGCTGTGTACTTTATACAAATTTACTTACTCTTCTGTATAATTAATAACACCACCAGAGTAGATTGTTAAAACTAAAAATTAAATAGTTTATGTAAGGTCTAAGTAACACAGTATGGTTGGCATATAGTAAGCAAAAATAAGTATTCAAGTAAAGGGAAATAAGTAATATAAATTGATAAAAACAAACAGGAAAATGAAAATAAGAATAGGCTATTTGTTTTAAAAAAGAACATTTTAGTGGTTAATACTAGACCTAACAAAGTAAATTTTTTATATCTTTAGGAAGTAAATAATAATTTAAAATGACAAAATTATGAATACAAACACACACCAAAGATATTTCAGTTTTCATTCCAGACCACCATAATAAAGTGAGCTGGGCAGTAAAGGGAATTGTAACGTCATAGCTGGCAGAGAAATCTACCTCCAATTTATAAAAACACAACATCCGTGAAGCGCTGTCAAGAAAAGGGCAATAAAAAAAGAGGTATGTTGAATTTCTTAAAGAAAAATCATAAATTAACATTAATAAATTTATTGACAATCAGCAGTTGTACTCCAAAGAGTAGGAAGACAGAGATTTAGATAGTGAAAAAATGTGGTTTGTTCTCCTAGATTTGAGATTTTCTAATTAATGTAGAATAATTTTATTTTCTTTTACATTTAGGCAGCGCACTTTTTCACCTTCCTGGGCAAAGAGCAGACATACTGCAGCTGAGTGAAGGTTAAAATTCAGAAATCCACAGCATAGAGCTGTTCTGGACCCAGCCCATTAGAGACCACCTACGCTGGGTGAGGGGCAGGATCACCGAGAAAGCCCTGCCTGGGACAACCAGCAGGCCAGCAAGCATTGACCAGCAGTCTACCGGTGGGGGAGAGGATGGAGTGAGACCCTCTTTTAAAGGCAGACATATGGGAAATGCACAAAGCTAATGATGGAGATGAACTATTGAGAAAAACCGTCCAGCCTATCAATTTTACCCTAAGGTAACACCAGAAGAATATGAAGCCTGTAGTGCACTGCATGTAACCATAGTAACGACAAAACCCAAAAGCAGCTCAACTCATACCAGGATTGATCCAACCCCCAACACTAATATCCTAGCAGTAAAAGAGGCATATACCATTTCGAGGCATAAATATTATATACCTTAGCCTCCAATGATCTAGACACTATGTTCAGCAACCTCTTAAAATTTTCAAGCTCAAAAACAGGCAAAATAAAACTACAGTCTGCCAAAAGACAAAGCAATTAACAGAAGTTTATTCAGAGACAATGATGTATGGAGCTGTAAGAAAGAGAATAAATTACTATGTTTAACATGCAACACCATGGATGCACCTGGGGGATAAACAGCCACAGAAGGACAATTTCTACACGATTCCATTCACATAACCCATCTGAAACGGTCAAACCCATAGAAGCAGAGAATACAATAGTGATTTCAAGACGATTCTTGGTGGGGGCTATGGGGTGGTGGTACTCAAAGATGTAAAGTTTTGGTTTTTCTAGATGTCACAGTTCCATTGGTTTCATTGGGTTGCTATAACAAAAATACCATAATGCAATCACACACATACAAAAATGCATACACACTCATGCATTCACAACCTCATTCACACCCACACCCACACACTCTCTCAGGCTGTAACTATTTCATGTATATTTCTAAGTCAAGTGGATAGACAAATGTGCATCCAGCTTTTCAGGAGCATTGTATGGATAAGAGATTCAGATTTCCTGAAAAATAAACATTGGGTTGGTAAAAGAGAATGAACTTTGAGAGAAGCACGGAGGCTAACATTCTATCAGCTGCTTTTGATGGTCAAGTTAAACTTCAATAGGAAAGTAAAATTTCCCTCAGGGTAGTTCTACCCACTTTAAAGCTGGTGGGGGGGCTTTTTCCATTGCATAGTATTAATTTTAGATGTAATTAAATTTTATTTTCATTTGTTTTATTTTGTGTATTGGTTGACCTGCTGTATCTGAGTGTTTCCAATAATTGAAAGGAACATTGAAATTGACAAATCTTATTATTGAGATGACACAAGAAAATATGAATTTCAAACATTTGAATTCAGTTGTGTGCTGCTTGTTTTTTAATGAAAGAACCCCCTGATGGCCTCCGTAGTCTTTCTCCTCTCAGAAGGCTGATTTCACACAGATGTCCTTTTACTACTCAAACTGAAGTTATGTTTCCAACATGACCCCCAAGAGCCACAGCTTCCTCTGCCCCATTGTTCCCAAATGTCTCTTTCAAAGCTAATAATACAGTTTCAGGGCTTTGATTTCTTTTCTGAGTGTGACTCCTTTAACGCTGGCCTATATGAATTCTTTATGATTACTAAAAATGTCATTAAAAAGTCACCCTTTGAAGCTAGTAGATGTGTTTCTTTTCTTCTCTCTCCAAAATACAAAACAGAATATCTACATACTTGAGTTCGACATGCACATAAAATATTACATTAAATTTTCTGTACACTTTGTAACATATATCAACATTTGCCTCTGGAAAGAGTATTTTATCGTATATATTTTCTATTAGTTTTCTGTTCTTATTTCTACTCCATAATCTGAGATTAATTATTAGAAGTCATCATGCAAAAGTTCTCCATCATAAAATTAGATCTATAATTCAGAAGCAGATTTTGTATCTTAATCAACTGGATACTTTTTCAAAATGGACATAGTAGAAAGCATCATTTCTCAAAAAAACAATTCAATTAATCTGGACTCAAGCATGGGTATTTACATTTTCAAGAAATCCCTAATGATATAGTGATATTCCTGTAATGGAAAGAAAAATGTGCCCAGGAAAATTTGACCAGTTCTCTTATATGCTCAACAATTTAGTTATATAACAACTGTATCTGACCTTAAAAATGCTTCTCTTCCATTTACAAGTTGAATATATGTCATTCCTACTAAGACAGAATATCTTAATATATTACTCATAACAATATACACTCAGATATCATTATTCTTAAATTTATAAAAGCTAATATATAATATCTTCATATGAATAATGTCTGCAGTAGCAAGAACTTTGTGGAGAAAAACAATACCATTGTGCTCTACGGACAGTGGTTACAATGCATAAGGAACTGGAAAAAATAATGTTAAATGTTTAAAAATATACCTTATAACAAAAATAAAATGAATATGTACCAAATAATTTATTGAATTCAATTAAGAAAAGAAGGGAGAGTATAATAAAATAGAGTCTAAGATCTTTTGAGAAATTGTTTTTAGAAAATGTTAGAATAAACTAACTAGCTGAGCTACAAGGCTGAATAACATCCAATGGTATCATAAATCATAAGTCTTTGGGTTATATTTCCCACCACACAGAAATTATGTGCTCTTAAAAAAAACTACATTTCACCTAAATTATATAATTTAAAATGTGACCTAACTCTAGGAAGTTTAATCAATAATAAAATGAAACTTGAATTAAATATATTCTGTTAGATAATATTTTACCCTAACATGGCATTAAAAGGATAGGTAACCAACTTTTATGCCTTATTTTCAAGTTTTAATTAATTTTCCTCGAAGTGTAGTATTCATTAGCAAGAGTTTTCAAAGTGATGTTTGAAAACATCTGGAACACAGAATTAGAGAACACGATTGAAATAAAATTCCTCAATTTACTAAAGAATCACCTGACTTCGGAGTTGAAACAATTAGTGAAAGTTTTAGTGAGCATATGTAGAAAGGGTATGGCTTTACACAGAGATTGCCTAAATCTACTTATCATTGCAGCATTTCACAAACCCAAGACATTTCTCCAAATCATAGTCACCAGATCACAATAATATAAACAAATACATCAAGTGTAGCAAATACAGTTCTAAGAGCCTCTTCCCTCTGTTCTTGCTGGCATGTCACATCAATGGACAGGCAAGTCATTCAGCTCCAGGAAGCAATCATAGACCCTAATAACAAAATCCCTGTTCAATTCAAGAAACCCTTCTTTAAAAAGTCTATTAACGTAGTGGCTTTTGGATATTCCATTTCTGCACAGTATTATTACTGTAGAAATTGATAAACTAATTTTGTCTGAAAGGTTTATTGACACAGAACCTCTATGGTAATTTCCTACTTATTCAAGATCAGGATTACAATTACACACTAGCTTTATATGAATAACCCAATAATGTAAAAATGACTGACAAAGAATGGGTACAAAAAATTGGAAAATAATTTCTTATAGAAATCTTTTCCTAAAAAAAGAAAATAAAAACTTTCATAAACATACACAGAGAGGTTCCTGCTCATCACAAATAACTTAGATATGAGATTAGCCATCAGCAGTCAACATTTTAAATTCATATAAATTTTAACAATTCAGAAAATTATAAACACTATTTCATTACATTACACACATTACATATAGATAAGACACTACTTTGTAAATTTGGGGGATTCTTGTTATATGCTCATATGTCTGCATAGCAAGCATTTCAGCATTTTGAAAGGTAATTGCATTTGTCATATTATTCACAATGCAGTGAAGCATGCACATAAACATCTCTTCTAAAAATTGAAAGCTTTTATTATTAAGACATTTTAATGAAATTTCTTTTTCCAGTACAAAATAACTAGAACTGAATCATATAGTATAATTTGTCAGGAAAGCAGGTCCTGCAAGTTCTTATGCATGTTTTAATACAGAAATCCCACTGCACAGCTTTTAAGGATGTTTTGTTTACCAATGAATCATCCCTGTTTTAATGAATCAATAGTTATACATGCCACTATGACCTTATTAATCTCCGTTCTTTAGTTATATCCAATTTTAATGATCTCCATTGATTGTTGTCTTTGGTATTATAATTTTGTTGATATTAAAAGATAAATGAAATATAATTCATATGACCAAGTCTGAAAATAATTTTAGAATGCAATAGTTCTCTTCCATAGCAGTCCCTAAAAAAAAAAAAGCTAAATGTCATTGAATTTTTGTCCTGTTTTGTATTCAAAAGTAAACAAAAGTAAGTAGGAGAGCTATGTCTTTTGAAAATTTCTAATATCCTGAAACTTTAATATAATGTTTGTTGAGTGCCTGAATTTTGTCATAGACTTTGCTGTCTGCAACAAACTGAGGTTCTCTGACTTGGTACTCAGTAGAGTTACTGTGTCCCTTATAAATATTAACCTGTCTTCCTTGTCTGAAAATATAAGTAGATCATGACAAACCACAATCATCATAAAAAGTCTGATGTCTGATTTTAGTGTTTAGCAGGCGTGATAGGAGTTACCAAAAAGAATATGATGGGAAGATAGCTACAGGCATATCAATTCAGGCAGCTCTAGGTCTCTGAGACTCTCTGACAAAATGAGAAAAAGAGCATCCTTTCTTTGCCTCTGGGTTTGAGTTAGTGATAGAATGGGGAATAGGGACTTTGTTTAGTAATAGTAAAAAAGGACAATTCTCAGATAAATTCATACAGTACAACATAATTCCTTACCCCTCTGATAATTTAACTTTTCAACAAATGATTTCAGATTTGAAGAACTTCATGAGAAGGTTAACAACTCTGTAAGAATATAAATGGCCCAGTAATGGGATCCTTGCCATTTGTCAAGGTTAGTCTCCTAGACACCCTAGGAATTCACCAATAAATACTAGGAATAACAAATATAATAATACTTTTGTTGAGATAAAACTGATGTTAAGAAAAATAAATCAATGGTTAAGAATATGTGAATCACATACTCTTCCAAGCTTCTAATCCTTATCCCTTTCTTCTTGAGTCTCTAAAAAATTTTATGTTGAGAGTTTCAACAAAAAAGGCATAAAAAATTACAATTTCTTATTTGGATAACTTCAGCTGAAAAAGGTATTTCTTTTCTTGGCAAGGTCAAATCTCCCATCTTTAAGGAACTAGGAACAAATATGACATTTCCTCAGTTCCCAAGTGCCAATGTGAGCGGACACTTGTGATAAAAAACAAACAAAACAATAGGTCTGAGAGCCAGCATCATATCAACTACACTCTCCCACTTGAAAGAAGTACATTTCAGAAGGAGAATGTACTGCTTGTTTACATCTATGTTCTTACCCTGTGGAAGCAGAAGGAAGAGCTTCAAGAATGAGCCCTCTCTGTTTCAAATATCACATTCAAACACTGTCCTAGTATCCATCCTAGTTCCCCCAAAACATGAAAGGAAGGTGACCCCATCTTTTAGTTTTCACTTGTTAGGCGTTATCATTTCTCCAATGATCCTACTACTGTAATAATAACATAATATTAATGCCAGAATAACTGCAAAGATAATTTCTATAAAAGGTCAGATAATAAATATTTTAGGCTTTAGGGGTCAAAAGGTAGAATCTGGTAGAATCTGTAGATACTTACATAATAAAAAATAAAACACATTTCTACAATGTATTTCATTTATATATTTTATAAAAATATAAGTATATTAATTGAGTGTGCATTTTAATAGTATAAGTGTATTAAGGACAGAGTTTTGCTTGATTATGTTTCAAATTAGTACTTCCTATCAAAATTGACTACAAGATCACAAGTTAATGCTGATAAGGAATGTCTTTGAAAATATTTTTACACAAATAGGTATTGTCGGTTCCTGATAGCAATCCCTAAGTATTCAATTTACTGAGCATTTTTATGGCTTAAAAGCCATTTATGGAAGTCTTTTATTGGGTTAGCCAAAAAGTTCGTGTGTTTTTTTTCCACAAAATAAGGGATGGACTTTTCATTTTCACCAATAACTTTATTGATTTAGATATTTTGCATATGATCACTATCTCCTACATGGTGTATTGTTGACTGTTCTCAATTAATGTCTCAGTTTGATTGCTATCAACTTCAACTGGTTTACCCAACCATGGAGCAATGTTCAGGGAGAAATATCTAGCAGAAAATTTCACAAACCACTTTTGACAGGTTTGATCAGTCACAGCCCCTACTCCATATACTGCACAAATCTTTTTTGCCTTTCGCTCAGTTGAATTTTTACCTTTCTTGAAATAATAAAACATAATATGTTAAAATGTGGCATATTTTCTTCCATCTTCAATATTACATGAAAATTCACAAAATTTAAGGGTTTTTTTTAAAGCATGCTGATATGACAGCTGTCACAATACAATCTAACAAAATAGTTTTGAATGAAGTTAAAGACAACTAAGCACTACTAGAGCCATTTTGGGGGGGGGTAAACAAATTAACATTTTGGCCAACCGAATACATTCTTCTTTTGATGTTTGTCTCTTAGTATGTCATTGCATTGCAGAGTAGTCACTTCCAGTTGAAAGTTAGGCGGGCCTCCTCAACTGCAATTAAATAGATTCTGCAACATCGACATTTCCTTTGGAAATTAAAAAAAAATATATCCACTGAAAATTTGTATTTGAAAGGAGATCATATTTGTTTTACTTTTGACAGCATGGCAAGTGGAGAAGGAAGCCTGATCATTCTTGTGATTCAAATTACTGCCAGCTGCCATCACAATGATTTTACTATTGCATAAGTTTCACAATAAACATTATTTATTTTTTAGCATTTGGATGAATTATTTGAGAATCTATTCCCATACAAAGCTAATTTCCAAAGCCATTCTGTAACTTCTAATAGTGGTGGAGAATAGTTCTTCTTATTCAGAAAAATCAGTCTCAGTTCTGTACTTGAAAAAACTTCCAATAAAACTACCACAGCTGGCCCAGCACACTGAAGTGTGACCGGTTACTATACTTGTCTCTGACTAAATGTCACAAAATGTACAATGGATAAATCCACAAGAGAAATTAAGTTCATCACTGTACTTCTGGTTAAATTTTACATGACAGAATATTTTCTGCAAAATGTGTTAATGAAAGATACAGTTATTGGAAGCTTTAGAACCTTCTGTTTTCATTAGCAAACTTTCATTGTAAAATTTCCCAACCCATCCTTTTTCTGCTCCATGCATTTTTCTCACCGTTAGTTCTGATACATCTTAGTGTGTTCCACTTCAGGTTATACTGAATTAGCACTTTTTCACCTACAGTGAAATGTTCTCTCTTGTAATTATTCCACACAGACTATTTAGGGTTTAATTCTTTAGTCACTTTCTATTTGACATTAACTCATCTGATAAACAACCAAAAATTGAACATATTGGAGATATTTGTCAATTTATCAAGAGATAAATTGACAAATATAAATAATTGTTCTGTTTTTTTCATTAACTACAAAAGTATCTCCCAATGTTCTCAACTCTTCATGCAACTGCTCTCAAAATGTCCCCCAGTTTTAGCTTGTGTGTGTATTTTTTGGACACATTTTCAAATGCTACACAAGATTCAGTTAATTGTATATGATTATAATTCACCAGCAATAAATAGCTCTTTAATACCCACATGACTCAGAAAATTTATTTGCTCAACACCTTCATTTTTTCTTGGAAGAAGTTCTTCCATGATGAAATATTCCATTTTCTAATGTTTCTAATCATTGTCTTCTGTAAATTGAGAATCTTATGCTGAGTACTTATTCTGGTAATATAAATGTGTATATAATACTCTTTTAGCACTAATATAATGCCATTGCATAATAAAGTGAATTGGTTGACCTTTATTTTGATTAAAAAATAACTGTCAGTCCACTGTGACTTTTAAAAGCACAGCATTGAAAGGTATGCACTAGTAATGCACAAACAGAAAAGACAAGTCAAAGTAAAATGATACGTGTGACAATCAAAATGCTATGGAGTGACAACTGAATCACTGCAACTTGTAGTGTGTCGAACAGGGAAAGCTACTAAGAAAACTGCATGGCGTGTCTGTAAATTTAAGGTGTACAAAGTGATAATCTGATGCTCATATACTGTAAAATGATTACCACAATAAGATTAGATAACACGCATCGCATCACATTATAGTTTGCCGGTGTGTGTGGTGACAACGTTTAAGATTTATTCTCTTTGTACTTGAAAGCATCATAATAAAGTATCATTAACTGTAGTTGCCATGCTGTGTATTAATCCCCAGAAATTACTTACAAGTGAAAATCTTTACCCTTTAACCCCTATGTTCCTATTTCCCCCAAACCCTAGGCCCTGGCATCCAACATTTCACTCTGCTTTATATGAGTTTGTTTGTTTAAGATTCCACACATAAGTGAGATTGTACTTTGTCTTTCTTTGTCTACATAATGTATTCAAGGGCTATCCATGTTGTTGCAAACGATGATTTCTCCTTTTATGGATGAATAGCATTCCACCAAGTATGTGTGTGTGTGTGTGTGTGTGTGTGTGTACACACACATATCCCATTTTACTTAACCATTCATTCATCAATGAACACTAAGGTTGTTTAAATATTAATTGAGAATAGATTCTCTTTATATAAAAATGTACATTGTAAATGCAGAGACAACCACTAAAATTAAGAAACCATAAAATGGGATACTACCCAAATCATTGGAAAAATGCATAAAAAGTGAAAAGAGTAAAAAAATTAAATAAAAGGAACAAGTAGAAAACAGCCAATGAGTTGGTAGATTTAGACTAACCCTATTAAAAATCATATTACAAATAAATGATTCCTTTCTGTGACAGGCTTCTCTCCTATGTATAATGTCCTCAAGGTCCGTCCATGATGCTCCATCTTGCAGAATCTCCCACTCCATTAAGGCTGAGTGTTATTCCATTGTGTGCACATATCAGGTTTTCCTTATCCATTCATCTGTTGATGAACATGTAGGCTGTTTTCACATCTTGATGACTGTAACTAATACTGCAAGAGGATACAGCTATCTCTTCAAGATTTCTTTCTTGAATTAAAGAAATTATAATTATATAAATTAAATTTCTTTAAATCTATAAATTAAAGAAATTTAATTTCTTTAAAATATATAACCGTAAAACTGCTGGGTCACACAGTTGTTCTAATTTTCGGTTTTCTTTCAAAATTTATTGAATTTATTGGGGTGATCTTAGTTAATAAAATTTTACAGGTATCAGGTATACAACTCTATAATATATCATCTGTATATTGTGGATTAGGTGGATTATAACTTGTGAACACAAACCACCTATATGTTAATAGTCCTTTTGTACATATGGTAAATATTTGACTTGTCCAGTGAATCTGGAGATTTCAGTGGTAGATTTCTTTTTTCCTGGGTGCTATTTATGTGAAAAATGACTTGAAGAACCAGCTAAAAAGATAACTAGGTAAAATAAAAGACTGAATTTGTGAGAACATAATCATTTTACTGAGATTGATTTTTCTTCCAACCATGACCCCACTGCCATGGCCAGCTGTCATCAAAAACAAGAAGGAGGGGTGTGTTCATAATAAGGTTTGGCACATATTCATGTAGTTAATTCTTTAGATCAAAGGATTAATTGTCTTTTTAACAACCAGCTGCTATTTACTTGTCAGTCATTTTTGGATATATATTCTCTACCTCTACACTGATTTCAAATATTTAAGTCTAAATATGTTTTTCTTTCTCATAGTACTATTTCCAAAGTGTAGAAGACTATGTTTTAAGAATATTTAAACCCAAAACACAAAAAGATATCTTCCACACTCAACCTGAATTTTTCATTCAAATTACCCCCTCTACTTTCCTGATGCTGAATTTAACGCCAATAAATTATCCCAGGGGGAATGTGTATGTATATTTGTGAGTGTGTTTTGTAGAGAGGGGAAAGTCATTTTACATTTAAAAACTATACACATGCTGTCTGAAAACACAGAAACAAGCATGATATAATACTGACAATAAATCAATAATGTAAACCAAGACAGAAGAATGAAAAAGAATAGGGAACCTGCCCCTTTTTTCTCAGTTAACTGAACACCCACACCACCTTCCCTCAACACCAAGCCCTAAACTGTCTCACCCATAATATCTCTTAGCATATTGTTTATGTTTTAAAAAGTGGGAGTTGATCAATTATATGTCTTCATTTTAGAATAGGAAAAATAAAATTATGTGTTCTTGTAGGTTTCTTAAAATGTCATGAAAGCCAAAACTTAGTATCTCCACAAAAGATAATATTAGCCAAGTAGTAATTTAGACAAATATTAAGCAATGTGCATTTCTTCTTTAAATTCCCTGACGAATCTTACTGTCATACTATTATAACTAGTAGACTAGCTGAGAGACTTTAACTGTCTTATAAAGATCAGAAAGCTTTACATCGTCCAAGCCTTTGGATTAAGCTTTACTTGGTCTTTTTTTTTTTTTTTTTTTACATGATGGAAACCAGAAATAAACCAAGGAACAAACAAAGCATTCTTGCCAAACAACCATATACATAATCAGCCCCTCCATGCTAGAGAAGTAAATTCTGTTGAGCTCATTAAAGTTGACTTGGAATACATTTTACAAGTTGGTGCCTGGTTCAACCAATCAAGTTCTGAATCTCAAATGCATTTGTTGTAAACCAAGTGACCCTGGCCAACCTATTTAACTGCACTTTTAAAATAATAAAATTTGAGGTCAGTGAAATTACCCGTAATTGGTAACATTGGAACTTAAAATCCAAGAGGTGTTGCTTTCCAATGCAATGTTCTTTACTGTTTTCCAGGTGTTTACACAGAATGGTAAAACAAAGTTTTTCCTCTTGAAAGCTAAACACTTAAAAACATTAAACACTTAAAAGAGAGGAAAAATTCACATTTTGAATGGCTATAGAAAGCCATCTTCCTGGGTTGGAGTTGGGGTACCGATCACTAGAATACGAGATTGAAACTATTCACATGGGCCATATTAAAAAGGGATGCTATAGTCTAAACTAAGGCAGTAGCAGTCAGCATGGAAAGAATGAAATTAATCAGCAGACAGGGATGTATAATAAGTACAAATTTATAGGACTTAATCTCACACTAAATTTGGTAGATAAAAGAAATTGAGAAATCAAAATTGTTTCCTATGAATCTACTTTGTAGAGACAAAAGATGCTTGTAGACTCAAAGCAATCAGTATATGAAAAACTAATCAATAGTCAATGCCAAAAAATACATATTACATAACTGTACTAAAAATACTACTTTAATATTTCAGACAAGACATCAAAATTCTGTGGATATAGTTATTGTTATGTGCCCATCAACACAAATTATAACATAGGGATTAAAATTAAATTGTTTAGTATATGCTCAATTCTTGAGTCACCTGCTCCAAAAGGGACTCTGATCACTCCAATCAATGGATTTATTTCTATTTAACTTTGCCCATGCTGTTTACATTATCTTGCCTTGATTTCCAGGTCTTAGGAGGCAATGTTTTCGGAGTACTGTATTTTTAGTGTCAAAGCATCTTGGTTAGGGACCAAGATTCTTTGGTATTCATTTTGCATTAAATACAGGAGCGAGGAAAAGTAGGTTTACAGTTGTGAATACATAAAACACAGAGTTTCTTCTTGTATTTTTTTATTTATTGTATTATTTTCTGTATGAACCACAAATCTGCTTTTGCCAGCCCCTATATATTTGAGTAAACCACTGATGTATCTGCTCCAAATAGATACAATAAAAGCTTTCTATTCAGTTTACTACATGTATAAAGTGTTGGACATGGTAAATGAACAGAATGACCTATTTATTGTGATGTAATTAATTTTAATATTTTGGAAAAGAAAGCATTAAACACATATCATAAAAATTGAAAAATATATGGATAACTAAAGAAAAAAGAGAAATAGCAGTTACAGAATATCATAGGACTCATATTCCATTGCAGCTTCAGGTGGGTACTTCCAGAAATAATTGCATCTCTTCTCTTGTTTAAACCCCCTTTCCCTTGTACAGTACAACCCTAGCATACTTTCATATGGGTCTTTCCTTACAAAAACAGACTTTCTGATGTGAAAATCAGAAAAATCAGTCTACGTTGCCAAATTTAACTTGACTATCCTCTCTGCATTGCCTTTGTGTGGCTGATGTCCACTTATCATATAAAAGTCACTTGTCACTGCCTCAGAAAAAAATTTCCCAGCCAACCTACGTAATAAGGCAACCCAGGCTGCCTCTACAGTGAGTCTGTCTCCTGCTTTAAAACCTGTGTGATTTTTCTGTCCTAACCGCAGGCAACTACAAAGACTTGGTCTGTCATAGCTCATGGGGAAAAGTTGTCCTCCTCATATCTAACATGCCACACAGCCAATGCATTGACATTTCAGAAGTTAGTTGCAGTCAAGGACTCGGACACCCCCTGACCCACCACGCTCTTCAGGTATATGCGTTCCTAGCCTGGCCACCTTCTTTCCTAGGTCTCCTTACCTGAGGCATTGGGCAGAGGTCTTATTCAGGCTCTACTGCTGAGGACCTCTTGTTGCAGTGGTGAGGGGAAGGAGGCAGGCAAAAGCTTGAAGATACTTTGGCCCACTCTGACAGTACCTGGTACTTTTGCACTCATTTGTCACCCCCAAATCGCTTAAATGTATCCCCTACACTCTTGCATAATTCACCACTTTGTTTACAACTCTCCTGCCCACTAACTGGACAATCAGATCACTCCTGCAGTTTCCATTCCTGCTTTGTGAATGCAATGCCAGGAGTTTGGTGCCCCTCTGGGAATCAGACTCTGCACAGGCTTCAGTCTCACACAACCTTGGCCACCACTATGTACACCACGAGTGCAAATATAGGCCCAACTTCTTACGTTAAACAGTTTAGTTATAAATTAAGCCGTTGTCCAAGATTGCATTTTCATGAAATGCCAGGCATCCTCTTCCTAGTAATTTCTTTGAGAATGAAAAGATAACTATATTTAAGTAATGATAAATTCTGTAATTGCTAGGTCAGCCCTGACAGCTGAGTAATATGGATGGTCTAGACACATAGGGAGAAGGCAGAGCTCAGATCCCAAACTCAGGGAGTGACTGGACCTGAAACTTGGATGGGGGCTGTAGGTCAAGTTGGCCGCAGGGTCAGACAAGTGCTCCTCCCTCTCATCACCCGTTTCCAGTTCAGAATTGCCACAGGATCCTGTGCAGTTCCAAAGCTACTTCATATGGGCAGAGAAAAAGGGCAAAGCACGGTGGCTTGGGGAAACCAGGCTGCGGAGACATTCTGCTAGGGGAATTTGGAGGGCTGACTTGGAACAAAACCCAGACAGAGACCATGACCCCATCCTACTCAGACCTCCTCCTCTAGCCTGGATGTCGACGACCTTGCTTTCTGACTCCCTCAGCTTTATTCCACTGTGCTCAATTATCAAGACTAACTTTAAAAAAAAAAAACTTAAATTACTAAAAACATATCTTTGATGTTTGAGTATTTGTGATATTCAGGGACTGCAGACCAGGCACAAGGGAAGCAGGGTCCTCCAGGGCCCTCCCATTCTAGAACTGCCATCCATCCGTGCCTTCGTGCGGGAGTCATGTCCAGTGTTCGCTGGCTTCCCATAGAGTGTGCAGGTAAGAGTTCAGTGTACAAGACTGAACCTTATTTAGTGCAATACGTACTAAACAGAAACAAACAGCAACAAAATGGCAAAGTTTAAAAATTCCTACTCTGGCACTTAACAGGTTCATTGAAAGACAGATGCGAGGGGATGACACAGAGCTGTTGAAACCCGTGTCATTTCCTAAGTGATAACAGTACTAGCAGCGTCTTGTGTTCTAATGTTTGGTCTTTGACCCCAGTTCCTGAAACAGAGCTCCCGAGACTCTTACAGCTTCCTGGCTGGGCTCCTGGATGGCCCCTGGCTGGCGGCTGGTCACCAGGAAGACCAGGAAAGTTTAGAGGCTTGAATGTTACAGCCCCAGGCTTCCTTCTTCGGAGAAGAGACACAGGCTGAGAATAGAGTCAATGACTGATTGTGCTCACGTGATGAAGCCTCCATAAAATCCCAAAAGTAGGGGGTTCAGGGTGCTCCCAGGTGGCAAATGCGTCTATACTGGGAGTGTGACACACCCAACTCCGTGGGCACAGCAGGCGCTGTGCTCAGGAACCTCCCAGACCTCACCCTCTGTGTTTCCTTCATCCGGGTGCTCATCTGTGTCCTTTCCCATGTTCTTTACACAACTGGCAAAGGCAAAGATGTGCTTCCCTAAGATCTGGGGGCCACTCTAGCAAATTAGACAAACACAAGAAGTGGGTTGTTGGAACTTCCGATCTATGTAGCCAGTTCATAGAAAGCATCTGTGATAACTGACGCTTGTAACTGGTGCCTACTGTGTGTGTGTGCATGTGTGCATGCATGCTCGCATGTGTGTGTGCGGTGAGGGAACTCTTCTGCGGGACTTAGGGCACAGTCAGTGCTATTTCTGAGTAAACAGTGTCATAATTGAATTAAAGGGTGGCACACCCAGCTGCTGCTTAAGACTTGCCTGCTATCATAGGGAAAAAGCCCACACATTTGGTGACTGGAATATCAGAAGTGAAGTGTTCTGTGTGATAGTAATGTAAAAGGAAAGAAACACACAGTTGGGAAGAACTGGGTTTTTCCCAAATATTGATGGAAAACTTGGCAGGGTTTTTCTAGAGAATTTCTACCTACCTACCTAATATTCACAGTTTATCATAAAGGATGTGTCAAGTTCTTCCTCCTTTTTTTAAAATCATTAATTGAGTACTCATTTCTAGTATTAATTCAAAATAGACTGATGTCTAATTATATGTGTCAATTTGAGTGGGCCAGGAGGTGCCCAGATATTTGGCCAAACATTATTCCGGCTGTGTGTATACCAATGTTTCCAGAGGAGATTGGCACTTATGTTGGTACTGAGTGCAGCAGATTGCTCCGCCTAATGCAGGTGGGCCTCATTCAGCACCTGCAGGTCTGAAAGGAACAAAGAGGCTGACCCTCCCCAGGGTGGGACAGAATTCCTTCTTACCGAAGTTCCTTCAAACGGAGACATCAGCTTTTTCCTGCCTTTGGCCTTGAACTGAAACATTGGCTTTTCATGGGTGTTAAGATTGCCAGCCTTCAGAGAGGAACTAAATCACAGGTTCATGAGAGTCTCCAGTTTGCAGATTCACCCCACAGATCTTGGGACTTGTCAACCTCCATAACTGAGTGAGCCAATTTCTTTATTTATATTCACACACACAGACACATACAAGCCCTTATTGGCTTTGTTTCCCTAAAGAACTCTAACTAATTCACACAGCATAACTTTTAATTTCTTGAAGAGCTTCTAAATTATAGTTGGTAATGTTCAGTTTTGAGTGAGTTCTAATCAATATATACTTATATATACAATTTGGCCAGTCTGAATTGCTGTCAAATTCAAATGACTCTTTAAGTATGCATTTAATTTTTTTTATTTTTTCCCCACAAAAGACCCTGATGAAATACATGAAGTAGAATGTATGAGAAAAGACAAAACCAACATCTATAGGAAGTGTAGGTTTGTGGCCAATTATGCAAAATAATTTTCATTGCCGGAGACCAGTCGATCCAAAGCTCTATAATTAAGAAGTATAAGGCACTAGAAGGGTCTATTATGTGTAAATTTAATGTTAGAGCATTTACATGAATATAATTATTATTATTATCATCTCACAAATACTCTGGATATCTAACAACATAGAATTTCACATGGTCCCTCAACATAATGGTTGTGCCCTAAAGTAGACACAGCTGCCTGCCAACTCAGAAGGGAGAGGGATTTGGAAACAGTAGAAACATCACACAACAAAAGAAAAAATCAACCATAAAGCACTCATCGGCTCTATTCTCAAAGACTTCTGTTCCTCTTGCTTGATTAGAAAGTTAAGTCTTAAATTTTGAAATAAAGAAAGGCAAACGGGGAGCCGACAAGGGAACTTTTGTACATAGCCTACACTGTAAATGCTAGAAATAGAGATTATCCTTTTCAAAGTAGACTGGTGATTTTTTTTTTTTTTTATGTGGGGCTGATTATTTAAAATGGATTTAATATACAAGGATTTGACAAAGACCTTGTTCACTCTCAGATTCAGTAATGACCTAATAGCTCACTCTTGGGATCAGCAGACATTTGGTCCTCTCCAAATTGTCCAGAGAGGTATTAGGTCCATGCCAAAAGGCTAGTAACAGCTACACTATGAAGGCAAGAAGAGGTTCAATTGTCAACACAGCTGCAACACAATCATCGGACCAATAAAACATGATTGTATTTTTTATGTATTAATACAAAAGTATAAATATACATCATGGGCTATTTGAACCCACGGAGAGTTTCTAAGCATGGCAAGTTTGACAGGACCAAAAATCAAGAAGCATTTGGAGTTAACCAAATATGCCTGGGACATTCTGAACAGAGGACATTTCAAGGACCTTTTGGCGCAGCCCAAACATCTGCGTTGATGTTTTGAACAGAACCAAATGTCCTGCAGGAAGTCTTGGCAACTGCAATCGATGCCAATATAATTTATTTATTTTTAATTGAATTTATTGTGGTAACACTGGTTAATCCAATTATATGAGTTTGAAGTGTCCAGTTCTACAATATATCTTCTGTGTATCGCATTACGTGCTTGCCACCCTAAGCTGAGTCTCCTTCCACCATTTATCTCCCATTTACTCCGTTCTACTTCCTCCCACAGACCCTTCTCTCTGGCTATCACCTCACTGTTGTCTGTGTCCAAGGCTTTTTCTTTTTTCTTTATTTTTCCCTTGCTAATCCCTTCACCTTTTTCACCCAGCCCCACAACCCCTCTCCCCTGCAACAGCTGTCAGTCTGTCCTCTATCTATGAATGTATTTCTAGTTTGTTAGTTTATTTTGTTCATTAGATTCCACATACACATGAGATCACACGGTATTAGTCTTTGTTCTCCCTGGCTTACTTCACTTAGCATAGTGTTCTCCAGGTCCATTCATGCTGTCACAAAAGGTAGGATTTCCTTCTTTTTTTATGGTACATCAAATTCTTTTCACTTATTTCACACAAAGTTCCATCCTATCATATACATGAAGGTCAGTTTATTTACTCTCAATGTTGTAATTAGTACTATATGTATGTCTACTCTAATTTGGAATGTTATTAACAATACCCCCTTCCCCAACGTTTTTGCTTACAACATGAATCATTCTTGAAGGCTCAAATGAAATTTCACCATTTCTAAGTTCCTTAAAAACTATACTTTATGGTATCTCTCTTCCACAAATTCCAATTATATTAATAATCTCAGTAACATTTTAAAAAACAAAACTGTAATAGGAGAGAGAATAGAGGTATAATTGATGGTAGAGCCTTGTGTATTTTTAGGGGCAAAAAAGAAACTAAGCTGAAAGACAATAGTCTTAGAGAGGCTAAAATACGTTTTTAGAGAATAAATGGGATATTAAAAAGGTAACCTGGAACACAGTGTTTTTCTGGATGCTGGATAGGATTATCATGGATGGAGCTGAAATTATATACCTATGTGTGATGTAATGAGGTTCAAGATCTTATTGACTATTTTTCTTCTATCTTAATGTTGCTCCATTTAGCTTTGCAAACTATTTGCCTTAGGCAAAAGCATTTTCTGTAACAAGAAGCCATATTTCTTTGGTATTGTATATTACCTATTAAACTCAGAAGTGTAGTTAATAAGACCGGCCTAACAAATAACTCTTCTCTAGTTCTTCAAAGGAATTCAGCAAAACACAATGGAATTAAAAGCTCAATAACAAGAATCACACTGAATAACCCTCCTGCTGCCCTAAAACTAACTAGTATGAATAGAAAAACAGTGGTATACACATATAATGGTGTAGCATTCATGAGTGAAAAGAAATGAACTACCAAACAATGCAAAACCATTAGTGATTTTTAAATGCATATTCCTAAGTCACCAATGTTCAGGCTTTTTCATCTCATGGCACACATAAATTAATTACTAAAATTATGTGGCACAGCAAAAAATATATGTTTTGCCTATTTGACAAAAATATGTATAATTTTTATTCACAGTGAACAGCTATTGCTGTCTTGGCTGCTGTTATTATTATTATTTTTTTTTAATTTAACAACTTAGGGGATAAAAGGTCAGGGTCCCTGCCTAAATAGTCAGATAGTGCATGTTTAAAAATTCTTGTGGTGCCCTGGCTGGTGTAGCTCAATGGACTGAGTGCAGGCCTGAGAACCAAAATGTTGCAAGTCCAATTCCCCATCAGGGCACATGCTTGGCTTGCAGCCTAGGTTCCCAGTTGGGGGCGTGCAAGAGGCAGTCAATCAATGTATCTCTCACAGATTGCTATTTCTCTCTCCCTCTTTCTCCTTCTCTCTCTCTCTAAAATGTAAATAAATAAAAACTTAAAAAAAAATTTGTGGCACACCAGTTGAAAATCGCTATCCTAAGTGAAAGAAGCCAGCTTGGGAGTACTACATAATGTATGGCTGCATTTATATGACATTCTGTAAACTACGAAACTATAGAAACAACAAAGAGATAAAGTACTTTCCAGGGGCTCAGGGACAGTCTCATAGGTGAGAAGGGAATTTGTAGGATAGTGAAAAATTCTGTATGATACTGTAATAATGGAAACAGAACACTATGCTTAACTCAAAACACTTAGACTTTACAGTCCAAAGAGTAAATTTTAATGTTTGCTAATTTTAACAATAATTTAAGTGGTCAGGAAATTGATAATAGAATTAAAATTATGAGGAAGTAACTTCTTTGAGGATGTGGGGTAAAAGTTGCTGACCTAAGTATCTCTAGAAACTTACAGAGACTATAAGACTAAAGGCAAAAAAAAAAAAAAAAAAAATATATATATATATATATATATATATATATATATGCTTAGACCTTACACTCTGGTAATATTGGTTCACAGAAGGGAATGATTCTGATCTTGTTATGCACACACACTGATATTGAATAACTAAGTAAATGGATAACAGAGAAAGCTATACTTACCACTTTTGGAGTGGGGGGATAGAGACAAACAAGGAGAGAATGACCCATGTATTACTGGATTAGTGTGGGAGACACCAGATATTAATCACATTTAGATTAAAATAGTGTACGGAATGAAGTGAGTCCCTCCAAAATTCATATCTTGATGCCCTACCACCCAGTTCTTCAGAATGTGACAACATTTGGGCATAAGGCCTTTAAAGAAGTGACTGAATTAAAATGAGGCCATTAGAGTGGGGCCTCACCTAATCCAACTGGTCTCCTTGTAAGAAGAGAACAGTTGGCGTTCACTAACACACTAGGAAGGTGAATGAACAGGAAAAAGACCACACAGAAGCAATGATAGCCCAATATCAATGAGCATACTCAGTCCCCACATTATGGTTTACGGTATCATTTGCCAATTAAATGAACTGGTATTTGTTAGAACAATGGCTGATTCTAGAAACAAAACAAGAATACACAAGATAAGCTCGAAGCATCTTATTGTACCAGGAAGTAAGGAAATAAAACAACAATAAAAGAAATCAAACAATGAGGGGTAGGAGGGTGAAAAGAAAAATAAATACTGGATTACAAAACAAAGTATAAGGTAAATATGTATGAGCCCATATTAGCATGAATTAATAATTCCATAAGTAGGGGAGAACAGGTAATTCTCCTATACAGAATGAATTTGAATGATTTATTGAGATAATCCCCTCTCAAGAAGGAGGTATATCCTTCTCTATTCCATAAGTGTGCCCGGAATATAAGGATCTCCTTCCAAAACATATAGGAAGGAGGAAAAAGCAGAAATTTGGCGAATTCCATTTCAGTAAGGTGATCAAGATTAACACCAACAGTGATAAAGCTATGTTAATAGTATATATCTTTGATATAATGTGATGATAATTCACTTTACCTCTATGGTGTTCTCCCTAAAACTCATCCTCTCAGTCTTGACATGAAGACAATACCAAACAAATGTCATTCTGCGGGGGGGCCGGCCCCCACACTTCTCCGGTTCCCCCGAAGGAGGACAGTAAGGCAAACGAGACGACTCCAGACACTCTCTGGGGGTGCAGGAGAAACGGCCAGGCCT
>PVJI01008490.1:0-70895 GCA_004026765.1 Micronycteris hirsuta
TACTGAATCTGGTCTTCACTTGCCTCGTTTGTTGAATGTGGAGATTAAACTATATCAGAGTTACTAAGTTTTGTTCTTAAGTAACCAAACACTTTTCAGACTAAATTTTACCTGAAATTCTAATATACAAATGAGGTAAAAAGCTGCGACCAAGGTTGACTTCAGAGAAGAAGTGTCCCAAGGGGCACTTTGCAGTCAGTTCCTAATGTTTGGGGGAACAGGCTTTGAAAACCATTAAAGGTTCACTTGTAATGTTTTGATCTTTATTGACGGATTCAGGACCTGGGGCAACAGATGAAAACAGTCTAGACCCAAAATGAGATTTTGACGGTGGCAAAGGCTTTTCATAAACTTAGTTATAAACTTTCCTTAAGAGTAGGAATTTCTTTATTGTATGATATCTTTCTGAATAAAGGTAGCTATGGTATCTTTGGAGAGACCACTTAATCATAGAAACATTACTGAAGGTTTTTGGTAAGCTTTTAGTCAGTTTTACTCTTACAGGATCCAACATATATTTATTATTGTTGTCTTTATGTAACTGAAAGTAATCTTAAAGTTGACACAAGGCCTGGAATTTTATAGGCAGGAATATATGTAAGGGTACGTTACATGCAGTGTTGTTTCATTTTAAAAATTAAATGAAGCTTTAAAATACTCACTAAGCAGCGATTGTTTTCAGGATGAAGAGTGTGTGCGACTTGATAAGGAGAGACTGGCTGCTCGCTTGGAGGGTCACAAAGAAGGGATTGTGCAGACTGAACAGATTAGGTAAGACTGTCTTCGGTAGTAAGTAGGCTGTTCAGGTTTATGTAAGTGTGTAGGGAAAAGGGGCTGTTGACATGCTGTCTGCATTTACATTGACCTCTTGCGTTCATCATCTGCCACGGCGCCCTGAGTTCAGAAGTTGATGTGTGGGCCTGTTTTATGATGAGGTGGGGGTTAGAAGCCATTGTGTGACTTATGCTTTCTGGAAAGCCTTCCTCTGGATTCGGTTACCACATTGATCTTTTCCTTTTAAATTGTGCTATAGTCCACTCACTTGTCACGTAATCTCTTGTTGATGTATAGTAGAAGTCAGCAAACTCTGTAAAATGCCACATACTCAGTATTTTGACTTTGCAGGTCATGGGTTTTTTTTTCAGACAACCCTTTTGTGGTAGGAAACAGCTCTGCACTGCTTTCATTCATAAATGAATGGGCTTGGCTGGTTTTGGCCTGTCCTCTTATTTTGTTGACTCTTGATTTTTACTGTAATTAGAATCACTTTATAATTTTTCTTTGGCACAGCATGTTTTTGGAAGTTTTATCCAAACTTAAAATTGTAATGCAGATTTTGAAAGCTTTGTTGAAGATAACTCACATACAATAAACTATGCATATTTAAAGTGTGTGGGTTGATAAGTTTTGAGCAGGTCTACATCTGTAGTCTCATGTTCAAGGTAATGAGCAGCGCAGCACCATCCGTTTCCTGTGCGCCCTTTTACTCCTGTGGTCCTCCTGTCCCCACATCTTTCCTTCCCCAGGCACCCAGTGATCTGCTGCTATGTAGATTAGGGTTTTTTCCCTAGAGTTAAAGATAAATGGAATTACGTAGTTTGTACTTTTTGGGGTCTTTCACTTAGCATAATTATTTTGAGACATTTAGGTTGTTGGATGCATCAGTAGTTCATTCCTTATTGCTGAGTAGTACTCCATTGTATGGATATAAGTTTGTTTCCCAATTATCACTTGGTGAATATTCACTTGTTGCTGTTTCTCTGTATGTTTTTGCTTATAGACATATGTTTTTTTTTATCTTAAGTGAATAACTAGTAGTCATGATTGGATCATGTTGTATTGGAGATTTAACTTTTTGAGAAATTACCAAAGAAGGTGTGATATATATGTTCAATGGAATACTACTCAGCCATAAGAAAAGGTGAAATACTGCCCTTTCTGACAACATGGATGACCTTGAGAATATCACACTAAGTGAAGTAAGTCAGAAAGGAAAAGTTAAGAATCGTACAGTTTTACTCATATGTGGGATATAAAACCGAAAGCAACAAATGAACAAACAAGACGGACACATCTCAGAGACAACAGTTGACAGTGTGGTGGTTACAAAAGGGAAGGGGTTGGGGGACAGCAGAGGGTGAAGGAGGTCAAATACATGGTGATGTGAGGTGATTTGACTTTGGGTAGTGGGCACACGGTGCAGTGTATAGATAATGTATCATAGAACTATACGCTTCAGACATACAATCTTACTAACCAATGTCACCCCAGTCAATTTAATTTAAAAAAGAAGAAATTGCCAAACAGGTTTTTGCAGTGGTTATGCTATTTCACATCTCTGCCAGCAGTGTGTAAGAGCTCTATTTTCTTTACATCCTTGGTTGGTGCTTTTAACTTCAGCCTTTCTAAATTAAAAGGTGTTGTGAGCATTTTTCCGCATGCTTCTTTTACATCCTATATGATCTTTAGTAAAGTGCTTCCAGTTTTTGTCCATTTCTGTAAAACTTATTTTTAGTTACAGTTTACGTGCAATATTATGTCAATTTTTTTAATTGAAATGTTTTTTGTTAATGAGTTTTGACAGTTTATTATATGTTCTGAATACATGTCCTTTTTTCAGACACAAGCTTTTCAAACATTTCTCCTGGTCTAACTTGTCTTTCAGTTTCCTATCAGAATATTTTAATTTTTATGAAGTTTAATTTATGAATGTGTTCTTTGATGAATTGTGCTTTGGCATTGTATCTAAGAAATCTTTGGAAAGGTAGACAAAGATAGTCTTTTATATTTTGTGGTAGAAGTTTTGTAGTTTTAGGTTTTACATTTAAGCCCATGATCCAGTATCAGTTAATTTCTTTGTCTTTGGTATGTAGTATGGATAAAATTCATTTATTTTTTTATGTGGTAGGAATTGAAGTTAAATTTAGTGCATACGGGTAGTTAGTGTTTTCAGTACCATTAGTCTCTAGTGAATTGTCTTTGCATTTGGGGGAAAAATCAGTTGTTCCTCCACGTGTAGGTCTGTCTCTGGACCCATTCTGGACAGTTGCTCTTTGTCGTCTTTGCCAGTACCACAGTATTTTAATTACTCCTTGATAATGAGTTTAGAAACCAGGTTGTGTTAGCCTTCCAACTCTGGTCTTCTGTTCCAGGGATGTTCTGGTGTTTTAGGTCCTTTGTATTTACATATGAGTTTTGGAATTAATGTCTGTTCCTACAAAACAGCCTGGTGGGATTTTGATTTTGATTGCTTGGAATCTGTAGACCAATTAGGGGTAGAATTGACATCTTAAAAATACATTCTTCCGACATGTTGAACAAGTGTATTTATTAATGGAAGGATGCTTAGTTCTTCCTGAGTTTCTCTTTACCATTGCATACATGTTCAGTGTACAGGTTATATGTCTGTGTCATATTTTCATTCTTTGTTGCTAGTGTAAGTGGTATGTAAAGAAATTAACAATTTTGATTATTGCTGGTGTAGAAATACCATTGGATTTGGGTGTGGACCCTGTGTCCTGCAGTCATGCTAGACTCATGGGTTAGTCCTTGTAACCATTTTTGTAGACTTTGTTGGCTTTTCTGCATAGATAGTCATGTTGTGTACACAAAATACGTCTTGTCTTCTTTCTTTCCAAGCTGGATGCCTTTTTTTACCCAATGCACAGGCTAGACTTGCTAATCCAGTGTTGATTGGAAGGAGTGAGATGAGACATTCTTGTCTTGTTCCTCGTTTTAGGGGAAAGCAGTCTTTCATCACACAGGCATATTAGCTTAGGTTGTTTTCTTTTTCATTTTTCTTTTCATCTTAGTTTTTAGGTAATCTTTAACAAATGGAGGAAATGTCCTTTTAAAATTTAGTTTGCTGAGATTTTATTAGAAAGGAATGCTGGATTTTGTCAAATACTTTTTCTGAATGTATTGAAATGATCATATAGTTTTCCTTTTTTATTAATACGGTGAATTTTTTTTTAATGCTTACGTTCCATGGATGAACTCTACTTGTTACCTGTTGCTGCCTAACAGGTTAACCCAAAACATAGTGGCTGAAACAACACCTGTATCGTCTTAATTTCTGTGGGTCAGAAGTCTTGGGATGACTTACGGGCTTCTGTGCTTCAGAGTCTCTCACGGGCTGCAGCACGGTGTTGCCCAGGACTGCGCTCTCATACATAGGCACGGTTTGGGAAGGAGCTGCTGCTAGGCCCATGGGTTGCTGACAGAATTTCGGTCCTTGCAGGTTGCTGGATACCTGGTTGCTTAGATGACTGTCTTGGTTCTTGGCCACATTTGGTTGGTCCACAGAATATTTCACAATACTGCAGCTTGTTTCATCAGAGTGAGCAAACAAGAGGGCTAGAGAGAGGTCAAGCAAGATAAAAGTCAGAGTTTTTTATAGCCAGATCTTCAGAGTGGCCCCCTGTTACTTGCACAGCATTCTGTTCCTTAGAAGCAAGGTTGAACCCCCACATATGCCCAGAGATGGAATTAAGTGTGTTTGTGGATACCGGGAGGGGGATGTCATGAAGAGGCGTGCAGGCCCTGGCCGGGTGGCTCGGTTAAAGCGTCATCGTGGACACCAAAAGGGGGTGGGTTTGGTTCCCAGTCAGGGCACATAGGTTTCGGGTTTGATCTTCTGTCCAGGTGCCTACAGGATGCAATCGATCAATGTTTCTCTCTTTTTTTTCCTTCTTCTCTCTAAAATCAATAAACATCCCCTGGTGAGTATTTAAAAAAATAGTCATGTTAGAAGTTGCCTATCAAAAATTTTTAAAAGGTTTTATTTATTTAACTTTAGAGAGGGGGGAAGAGAGGGAGACAGAGATAGAGAGAAACATTGTCGGTTGCCTCTCGCATGCTCCCAACTGGGGACGTGGCATGCAACCCAGGCATGTGCTCTGACTGGGGATCGAACCCTGTGACCTTTGTGGTTTGTGGGACAATGCCCAAGCCACTGAGCCACACTGGTCAGGGCCCATTGAGTTTCTTGAGGGAATTTTGGGGTTCATAATTTTCATTGAATTTGGAAAATTTTTGGCACTGGTTTTTCAACTTTTTTTTCCTGTTTTCCTCTTTCTGGTCTGTGGTTACTTCAGCTGTGCTTAAAGTTGTTCAGCAGCTCACTTAACATTCTTTTTTTGTATTCTAGTTCCATTTTCTTGGACTCTATTCATTTTGGATAGTTTCTGTAATGTAGTTCACTAATATTTTCATCTGTAATTATATTCAATATATTTGTTGTCTCCATCATTGCATGTTTTATTTCTACAAGTAGGGTAAATACGTAGTCTGTCTCTGTTTAACTTGTTGAGCGTATGGAATAGAGCTGTGGTAATTATTTGCATGTCCTTGTTTGCTAATCCTGTGTCTGTGTCAGTTTACAGCCATTTGATTTAGATTTCTCCTCACTCTGGCTCCTAGTTTCCTGCTCCTTTCACATGCCTTGTAATACTCAGGTACCAGACATTTTCATTTTACCTTTTTGAGTGCTAGATAGTTATTTCTTTAAATTTACATTTTATTTTGGGACGTAGTTAAAACATGTGGAAATAGTAATTAATTGTTCCCCACAAATTGGTGAGACAGGTCCACTCTGAGGCCTCTCTGTAATGCCTGGTGAGTGTGAAGTGGGAGCAGGTGCTATCTTCACTCTGTGTGGACACTGGGTGTGGTCCTCTGAGTCCCCACGGAGGCCGTGTGCCCTGCTTTGGTTCCCTCTGAGTCCTGTGCTACTGGGAGCTCTGCTGGAATCCTTGAGGGGGACTTTTTTTGCAGCTTTCTCTTTCCAGGCCCTCTGGCCTGTGAACTCCAGCCACCTTCGTTTTACTGGGCTCAGCTCCTTCTCTCAAATCCGGAGTCCACTGAGTTTTCTTAAGGCCTCCTGCCTGTGCCATGTTGGGGACTTGCAAGGCTCAGCTCGTCAAAGATCGCTGTCTTCCATTGCTTGATGTCAGCTGTCTTGTACACTGTCGTTTCACGTGTGCTGACTGGTTGTTTCAGAAAGGAAGGCCATTGCAGTCTCTGTTCATTCATCTTGGCCGGAAAGAAAGTCCAGTGCACATTTTATTGTAATTGAGAAAAGTATTTGATTTGGCCTAAGGTGTGCTGGTATGCCTCAAATTTTGAGGGGAAGTTACACGGTATTATATAAAACGAGTCCAATACTAGATACCTATTTAGCTTCTGCTATAAAGCACCTTCATACCTGATATAAATAAACTAGTATACTATATAATATTACCATATTTAAACCTGCAGGAATTCCCGTCCTTTTCCCAGATGTTGTTTAAACGTATTTCAAGATTGCCATCTTGTGATTAGAGTAATAATTTTATCATCTGTTAAGGTACCCAAACACTTTTCAACTTTTTCTCATTTTACATTGTGGAAAATTACGCTGAGATTAAGATGATCATTATGAAATCTGTCCTATCATTGTTAGTTCTGAAAGCCTCTGTTTACTATTTTGCCTATTATTTGAAAATTAAGGAAAGAAAAGGAAACTTCAGAATACGGTTTCATCTTCCGGACAGTAGAAGAAGTGTCTGTTTACATGGCGTATTAAAGCCTCCCGTCGCCTATAGAATTGACGTGTTGTACGTTAGGACGTACGGGTTTGAAAATTTGAAGTAAATTTCAGGGAAAATATGAGCTTCAAGTTTTTTACAGAATGAATTTTTCACCCTCCCTTTCCAAGGGGGTGTGTGTGTGATTTGCATTGGTAGAGGAACATAAGCAAATAAAAGTCTCAGAAAAATATAAAGAAAAGCAGCCATGTTAATGAGTTCTGCTCTTGGGTTGAAAGACACAAAAAGTGTGATGATTTTTGTGGAATTGACCCTTCTAAGAAATAACTAATTTGCTCATAGAGTAGTATTTCTCATGGGCTCTTTATAAAAAATCTTACATGAGCATAAAATATGAAGTATGTCTTTTTCATAGATAAGAAGAAAACCTTAAATTATTTTCGCTTCTGAAGTATTTCTACCATGAAGTTTCAGTTGTGATACAGTGTATTTTGATGTGCTCAAGAGATCCTTGCTGTGAAATTAAAAAAAGAAATTGCTTTTAGGTCTCTGTCTGAAGCTATGTCAGTGGAAAAAATTGCTGCCATCAAAGCCAAAATTATGGCTAAGAAAAGATCTACCATCAAGACAGACCTGGACGATGACATAACTGCTCTCAAACAGAGGAGTTTCGTGGACGCAGAGGTGGACGTGACGCGAGATATTGTCAGCAGAGAGCGGGTGTGGAGGACGCGGACGACCATCTTACAGAGCACGGGAAAGGTAATGGCACCTCGGGCGCGTTCGTCGGTGTCCCACCTGGGATCCTTGGGGGTGGTGAAAGTTTGCTGGGGGCGGTTTCAAGTTTGACCTCTGAAAGATCAGAATAATGTCGATGTCTGCGTGCCGTATTTGCCATTGTAGTCTGCCATGCTGTTGGTGGTTGGTCACCAGGGAAGCTGCTAAGAAAGTCTGACTCCAGGTGCAGCCCCTGATTTATATCCTTATTTGTCAGTGCAAGGAGGGGCCCAGTTTTCCCGTGGATCAGATTGTTGCTTAAACCCAGGGAACAGGGAACATTGATGTCAAGCTTTCTGGTCACTCACTTTTTTCTCCACAAAGTAGAGAACTTGGGAAAATCAGTCAGCAAACATTTGTTGCACATACTCTGTATATTCTGATGTGTGGGTATACTAACATTTATTTGTTCCCTATTAATGGAGTCTTTTTTTTTTTTTTGGCTGTAGGATTGTGAGATTTTCTTCCCTCTTTCTCCTCCTGTTCTCCCTTCTTCCCCGCCTGTCTAGTCACAATTACAGAGAATGAATTAAAAACATCCTTGTACATAAGCCTTTCTGCACTTATATGTAAACTGCAAAAGAATTAATCTTTAGAAGCAAATTGACGGTTAAAGGAGACGTGCACTTTAAATTTTAAAAGGTGAAAATTGGAAAGATACGGATGTCCAGTATTTATTTATTGGATCTCTGGAATGGTTGCAGTGACTGTCTCACCTGTATACTTTCATCGGTCTCTTCCTCCCCCACCTCTCAGTTTTCTTCTAAATGTTAACGTCCCCACTGACGCACGGTTGTCAGTGGTGATTTGGTAAGGACGTTTGTACGAGTGGGTGAGGTTACTGATAAAAGCGAACTTTTACATGCGTTTCATTTGCAGATTTGGGGTTCTGGCCCCCAGTTGACTGTGCCACTTACTGTACTAGGAATAAAGCTGCTAGAAAAGAGCGCTGAGGGAGAGATTCTTTCGTACTTTGAATTGTTTTACAAAGTACTTGAGTTTAGGATTAAGCAGTGTTCTCCAGAGTTTAGAATTGGAGAGAGATCTAGAATATGAGTAAACTTCTACTTTCGTGTTTCTAGTAAATGATCTGTTTAATACTCATTTTTAATGTCTAATATGGGGCTCATAATTGAATATTGTGACTTACATTGTTCTACCAGTGTTTATTGTAATTGTTGAAAAAAGTCTGAATTTTATAGTAATGGAATAAAACATAGGCGATATACTCCACCTTACTTTTAGACCAAACATTAAGTTTTCAAATAACTGAGGTGAACAATTTTTAGTGATCCCTAGGTGGCAGGATTGTACCGTCATTTGAAAACTTAGTGTTCTAATTTAATTTAGTGTTGTTGGCACCACTGTTACAACTTTAAAAATAGGCTCATTTAAGAATTGTTTGGCAGCTAGCTTTGCTTCTATGAATATAATCATTTTTAAAAATAAAAACTATTTTGACTGATACTTTCTCTGTATACTGTTTTTTTTTTCCCCTTGCTTAAACTGTCGAAAACCTTGTAGGTACTCAGCCCTAGAAGGCCCCAAGGATTTAGGCAGACCTTCCTGTTTTCTGAGTTTTGGGAATAAAAGACAAGTTGAAGATGAGAAATATAAGTCACATTACTATTGCAGGCATCCTGCGTAAAGCAACCTGATTTTTATAATGGCATGAAAAACACATTTATAAACATACGTAAGTTGGTGTGTGTTCATTGCCGAAAAGTCGATGAAAAGAGATTATTAAAAGGAAGCTAATCACCTGTACTTCCACCACACAAAAGTTTGATTTTTCTAGACTCTGTGTCTCACCCAGTCCTGCGCTGTGTTAACAGTGCTCAGACTTGCTTTCCAGCGCTTCGCGTTGCCGGGCGGGTCGCTGTGCCGCCGTCTGCACTGCCGCGGCGCACGCCGCAGCCGCTCTCTGCGGGCCGCAGCGCGAGCAGGCGGCGGCACCGGGCTCCGCTTGCGCTGGCCAGGTGTTCTTCACCCACTGACCACGTCCTTCATGAAATGCAGAAAGGGGCTAATTTCATAATCTTGACCTTTGAATAACATCTTTCTAGTGTGTTTTGTGTGTGTGTGATTAAATTAGAATATATAAAACACGTCTGCATACAAAGTAGGATGTTCGTGTCCGTGAGTAGCACTGTACCATTGTTTAAGTCACAGGCCAAACCAGCTAGCTTTTCACAGAAAACCACTTTTTATTTGAAAATTATGCTATGCAGACATATATTTGGCTGACATCTTTCAAAAATGAAGTTTGTTCCTTCAAGGAAAACATTTGACGATATTTGTCGCCAATAATAAAATGGGGGCTTTTATGAGAAAATTCAGATTTGGGGAAGTTTCTTTTTGCTACTGCGACTCTAACAGGTTCCTAATACTTAGACTCTTCTGATGAGATCCGTGGTGAAATTGCAGTTTGTTGATGTCACAGTGTGGTAATGTGGGGAAAGTTTCCATGATTCGGTAATGGCTATTTCCCAGATAACCACTACATGCTGTTAACAAAATTATGTGTGGGTGAAAGAAAAAATCCGCTTAATGTACCAAAGACACCAATGAATTTTATTTATTTATGTATTCTTTAAAAGATTTTATTTATTTACATTTAGAGAGGGGGGAAGGGAAGGAAAAAGAGAGGGAGAGGAAACAGTAATGTGCAAGGGATGCATCGATCAGTTGCCTCTCACATGCCCCCAAACAGGGGACCTGGCCTGCAACTCAGGCAGGTGCCTTCACTGGGAATTGAACTGGTGACCCCTCCTTCTGCAGGCTGGTGCTCAATCCATTGAGCCACACCAGCCTGGGCCTGGATTTTAAAGTAACAATACAAAAGTTTATGTATGTGATTTTTACATTGCAGTAACCTTTAAGAAACTACTGCTTAGTATGTTTTGGCATGATACCAAGGAATATCCACAGTTATTTGAAAAGCTACTATACTCTTCTTTTTGTCTGAGGCTAGCTTTTCTTATATATATTTACACCAAAAAAAAAGATATTACAACAAATATTAACTATACAAGTAAATATGAAATTACAGCTATCTCCGGTTAGGCCAGACATTGAGATTTGCAAAAATTAAAAACAGTGCCACTCTTTGTTGTCATTACTTTTCATGCATTTTGGGAAATAGTTTTTAAAACCACGGGTTGCTCCAGAAAGCATTGAACCTCTACGAATACTTCAAGTAGGGACCCCCTAAAACAAGTGATCCGAAGTCATTTACTGCAAGTAAGGAATGGTCACCCAGATTGAAGAATGGGTTTGGACTGAAAAAATGTGAAAGTTTTTGGAGAAGCTGCGTCTGCTGGTAAAGAAGCTGCTGCACATTTCTGGCAGAGTTGAAGAAATGATTAGGGCTTTTATACCATTTGCAGTTTCAGGCATCCACTGGGGTCCTGGGCCACATTCCCCGTGGATAAGGGGGGACTCTTGTAGTACTTGACTTAGAATTAAGTCTCTTTTGACAACAAATCTGTCTCATCTAAGTGCTAACTTGTTAGAATAGATGTAGAATAAGAATAAAGGTAAGCCAGTTACGCATTTTAAGTAAAATGAAAAGCACTGGGTTTATAATAATCAGTCTTTGGGTCAGTTTCCTTGATTTGACTTGTGTGTGTAGCAATAACGTCTCGTAACAGTGGAGAAGGGAAGAATCAATAGAAAACTTAGTCTAGACTTAATTATTAAGTAAACCTTCTATCTTTGAATGTTTAAAATTAAAGTCGACTTAATTAAAATCTGTTTGTATTTTAGAATTTTTCCAAGAATATTTTTGCAATTCTTCAATCTGTAAAAGCCAGAGAAGAAGGGCGTGCACCTGAACAGCGACCGGCCCCAAATGCAGCACCTGTGGTAAGACTGTTTACTCCTTATGTGCTCATTTTACTGACAACGACCCTTGGTTTTCAGTATTGTGATTCTGAAGACATCTAATCTTAAAGTTTTTTAGGTAGTAGGCTCTAAACCTTTTGCTGGTGCAACACACACAAAGGATGTGAAAACCTTTCTCACCATTAAAACTTACTTCAGGAGCAATTCTTTTTTTGTTGTTGTTGTTTATGTAGTTCATAGAGAAGGGAAAGGAGGGAGAAAGACAGGGGGAGAAACACCAGTATATGAGAGATACAGTGATAGGTTGCCTCTTGCACACCCCCAGCTAGAGACCTGGCCTGCAACCCTGACTGGGAATGGAACTGGTGAGCTTTTTGTTCCCAGGCTGGTGCTCAGTTCACTGACCCACACCAGCCAGGGCTCAGCAGTAATTCTTAACTAAAGATACACCTGTGTCAGAATCTGAACGGGGTTAGTTAGGAAAAGCCCTCTGAGTAATTGGGGAAACTGTAGCTGGCCTACCAACTGCTTGGGAGAATCAGTAACCACTGTTAGAAATACGAATCCTTATTACCATTCACTTTGGGGTGCTTTTTAAAAATCATTGTTACCTATGATTTCATTGTGAATGCATTGTGTTTCTCCTGATGGCAGGTCATTTGGTTCTGTCATTGTACCTTTAAAAAAATTTTTTTTAAAGAATTTATTTTTATAGAGAGAGGAGATGGGAGGGAGAAAGAGAGGGAAGGAACATACACGTGCAAGAGAAACATCCATCAGTTCCCTCTCCAGCGCCCTAACCAGGCACCTGACCTGTGCCTTGACTAGGAATTGAACTGGCGACTTTTTGGTTTGCAGGCCGGCACTCAACCCACTGAGCCACACCAAGTGGGGTCATTCTGCCTTATTTTTTTTTATCTGTTTGGAAGGTTGCTTGCATCACTCTTTGAAGCGCCACTTAGGATCCTCCCAAAATAAATTTTATGTATTGACATATAGCCTGTATTTAAATTCAAAGATACCTTCCAATTTTGTTCAAATCCTCCAACTAGTTTTATATGCATCAGCGAAGGGAATAAATATGCAAATAAAATTGTTTTTATTTTATATAAAATTTTAAAAAGTGTACCAACATTTGGTAGGGTATAAATACAGTTTTTCCAAGATCTAGTAGTAGTGTTTGTTGATGAAATCGCTGGTACTTAGCCATATATAAGTGGCGAATGTACGTAGATAAGCGCTTCCCGTGGACGTGGCGGCAATGCTGCGAGTGCCTGCTGCTTCTTGTCAGGCTGTGTGCTGACGAGAGACAGGAATGCGAAGGTCCCAGTCCCTGGCCTCTGAGCTCACAGGCTCCGGGGCGTGGGGATGGCTAAAGAAGGTGGTGGTGGCGAAACACGGGGTGCTTATGTTACGGTTTGCGAGACATTTCAAATAGCAGTTGGTAGGAGACTCATGTCAAATCTTAACCAAATAACCATTATCTTTGTGACTGTGAATAGTCTGTATTCCCATAATCATTAAAATACTTGAAAATTTTAATGTTTGCATCTGACTATAAAAGTGTGTGTGTGCATATACATACACACACACATATACACACACACATACTCCTAATGACAGTCTTAAATAATGAAAGTGTCTATTATTTGGAGCAACAAAATGAGTGTTTTAGTCTTCCTGAATATCATGAATTTCCCAACCAATACTTGGAATATTCTTTAAATGTGTTTTTCAGGTTATTACAGACTGAGTTTTAGGTAAAGTATTTGTGAATTAAGTTATCCATTATTAGATTGGCAACGTTTTCTAAGTATTTGGGGGGAAAAAACACCTCTTTTAACTTCAGTCTGACCCTGTACATTTGTAGTGGGTTTGTTGTCACAGTTGTCATTATTTTAATTTAAAGATGAACAATTTGGAAAATAATTCAGTTAAAAGGCTCTATCTAAAATGTCAGCTTAATAAACTTTGAATTAAAAGGGATTTTTTGTTAAAGGAAAAATTTGTAATTGGAGGGCACTTATTATTTCATAATGAAATTTAAGTAACTGGAATGAAAAGACTACGCACACCTGTTTTATTTCTGCAGTATCTAAAGGTGTTGCTTTTTGCTTTGGTGCCAGTTTACTTGGGGTCCTTTGCCCTTGTTCCTGTAGGCATGGCTATTTTCTAGTAGTAAGCAATGTCTTGAAAATAAGGCCCCCCTTTGTCTTGTTGGTTGTAGTAAGAAAAAAGCTTAGAAGAAACACTCTTACTGTGGTTTTCATTATGAGTATTTAGTAACAGTTTGGAATATTAACATGTAAGTCATGATTTATTTTTCTACAGGATCCCACGTTGCGTACCAAACAGCCTATTCCAGCTGCCTACAACAGATATGACCAGGAACGATTCAAAGGAAAAGAAGGCAAGTTCCTTTATTTTTATCTCTCTTCACTGCTGTTGTGTTCAACTCGAGAAGCAGTGTGACCTAACACTTAGGGGCGGGGTTGGCAGGCCACTCTGCAGCATGGTCAGCTCCTGCACTTGTGTGTGTGTTTGTGGCTCCTTTGGGGCCATGACAGCAGTGTTGATTGTGACAGGGACTGTGCCATCTGCAAAGCCTCGAGACCCTGTCTGGTGTCCTACGGAGTGAGTTTGCCTGCCCCTTCTTAACTGCATGCATTCCCTAGTCACACGGCCTGCGTCACACTTCGGCTGCATTCTGCCTCGGTTTCCTCCTTTGTAACAGTACAATGCTGATAGCAATCGTGGCACAGAACCTGTCTCTTCGAGTTCCTGTGGGGTTACACTGTTTATAGTCTAAAGTCCCTAGAATTGGTGATTGCTGTGTAATAAGCTGTCAGATACATCTGCTGTTATGAATGTTAGTGCTGTTTCTCCGCAAGTTATTTTAGAGTGGAGCTTCTGTATGTCAGACCATGTTTCCCAGATTTTAACTGTGTACACTGAGGACTTGGGAGGCGCTGTATGAGGATCATTTTGTGAAAGCCCACATAGTATAGTGACTAACGCGGAGGGGTCAGTGAAGTGGACTAATGTCGGTGTAACTTCTCATTTATCTTGATTCGTGAAAAAGCGAGGTGGTAGCAAATAGACATTTGACATTTGTCATTTTCCCCTCACTGAAATCTCTAAGGCCTTAAAGGATATTGTCGATGCAGTGACTTTGTGTGTGGACTTCATTTGCTGGACAGAGGTGTGTGCTAAGTCCACAGTGTAGACAGTGGTTTGTTCTTTTGTTCACTGCAGCGTTCCCGTGGATGAATTACAGAACCGAGGGGCTGGCAGGCCACAGCCCGCAGATCAGAGCCGGCCCTCACCGTGCCGGTCTGCTTCTCTCACTTCTGCACCACAACTGCCAAACTCAGTAGTTGTGACAGGCACTCGCGTGGCTTGCGATGTGTAAAATGTTTAATAGCTGACGCTTCATAGGAAGGCATGTTGGGGCTCGGTCTTGGAACCCTAATCCTGTTTACAGCGCTAGTTTTCTATGATACAACATAACGCCTATCGGCGTAATTCTGGAACGTGACTCTTTATATATGTTAAGGACTTCTCGTGACAGTAGTTGCTTTTAGTGGTACTGTAATTGAGTGTTAGGTGTAAATAATTTGGGGGTTATATCAAGTACCTTACTCAGTCTGATTTTTGATCCTCCCAATAAACTGTATGCATAGTGAACACAGGTGTAGAGGTGGTCTTGGCCAGCTTCTCCACATGGGGCTCGCTGGTGTGTCTGAATGTATTTTTGAGACTAGTACCCTTAAACACTTTTTATCTTTACAAGTACGCGATTTAACTTTATGTGTATGGTAGATTCAAGACTTTGTTGTACTGTTCAGTCATTGAGATATATTGAAGATTATTACTTTAGATTTGTGACTGATAAAGAAATACCTAAAATCTAATGGAAAACTCTTTCCTTACAGAAACGGAAGGCTTCAAAATCGACACAATGGGCACCTACCACGGCATGACACTGAAGTCTGTGACGGTAAGTCCCCCCAACTGCAGAGCTCCTTTTGTCCCATTCATTTTGTGTGGCAGTGGATGTTCAAGAAATCTTTACTCTTCAGTATTTTCTGTTTGAAACAATCATTAGTGACCAGTTGAGTCATTAGATCTGTGTGGTGATTGTTTGATTCATAGGTGTCCTGATTTTTCTTTGGTTTTTTTTTTTAAAACTGAGTTGAGTGTGTTTAAATCTGTTGTGATTAACTGCAAGTAGGTAGGGTGCTACCTGATTAGAGGATTTCAAGCCAGTGAGGATGCCAAGGTCCGGCTTGGAGTCTCGTTTCTTGCCGTAATGTCTCATGGTCTTTAAACAGGCAGAGTGCAGTTTCGATGCCTTGCTTACAAAGTACGTACTTGACAGAACCAAATACTCAGATGTCTGATTTTAAGCCTTTGGCTCACTTTTAGCAATCTTTCTGTTTTATTTTGTTAAGCCACAATCTGAGACCTCTAAGCCGTATATGTTTTTTAACACTTAAGTTTTAGTGATAGGACATGGTGACATAGAGCAGGAATTCCGTTCACCTCATTTGGCATATTTATGTTGTAGATCATTACACCTTTTAGACTTTTTAGACTTAGTATATGCATTAATTAGAATACTGTGCATTTAAAACATGGATTCCAAGCTTTGTTTTGGGAACCATCAGGCCTTTGAGGAGGCAGGGACATGGATCGGTCCTTCGTTCGCTTCGATTGCTCGCAAGTGAGGTACAACTTGCCATGTCTACTGATTTCCACAGACAGCATTTGAATGTGGAGACGCTAATATTAAAAGTTGACTTTTTTCCTTCTTCCTTTGGAATTGAGGATTAGATATTCTGCTGATACTACAGCTGTTTTTAAATTGTCATCAGATTTATTTTCATAATTTTGAACTTATACGTGGACTCGTTCATTCATTCAGCACCATGTGAGACCTTATTCTGGTTTCTGGGGCTGCAGCTGTGACTGATACAGATAGGGCTTCTCGAGGGGGCGGAGTGAGTGAGTTGTCTCTGAGGAGGTGACGGGGCCTGGCAGGAGAGCGTCATGTGAAAGACAACGCGAAAGTCACCCCGGCCGAGGCCCAGCAGAGCCCCCGCAGGAAGGCCAGTGTCGCAGAGTCCAGTGAGTGCGGGCGGGTGGTAAGATGTTGGACACGCCCGTCTTCTCACATTGGCCGGTCCTTCCTGACTTCACGATGCAACTCGAGTCCGTTAGAGTTAACTTAAATTTGTAAAGATTCGTTTATTGACATTCTCCGGGACAGAACTCACCTGCTGGTTATCCCCAGTGAACTAATGTGGAAGTGAAGCTCTTTTCCTTTGGTGGCCGTCAGAGTGAGACTCATTATTGTTGTTCTTACTTCTGTTTCATGCGGAATGCCCTTCAGTTGGTTTCATTACTGAGTTTCCATGCAAATTGTAAAATCAGTGATAGTTTTGATAGTGATTCTTTTTACAGAACAGTTTTTCTCAGATCCAAGGGCAGCGTCTTGATTAAGCAGTGGGGGAATGATATGGCTGCTTCCTCATCAGAGACTTTGTTCTTAAATGTGCTAACGAGAGGGGAATTGAAGCACGTTCATGGCGTGTGGTGAAAGGAAGTAATCACAGAAGACATTGCGTAGGATTGCAACAGAAAGACTAAAAGTGGTCAAGTTGCTAGTACTTTTAGTATTTTAATACCCATTTTGGATCTCTGCTGCTTATGACCTGATTTATTGTAGCAGTTCTTACAGAATGCTCACAGAAGCTTGAACTGGAAAGTTTTGAAGTTTACTCTGATAATTGTTTCTTTTAAAAAGTTAGACCTCAAGCCTGTGCTTCTTTTTTTCCCTTCCTTTTTCTTCTTTTGGAATTATTATGTATTTGTGAGCTTATGAGTTACACCAATTTTTTGCCTTGTTCTCCAACTAAGAACGTTTCTTTTATGATATCCACCCAGACATACAAAGTAGTTAAGTGTCTGTTAAAGGATTAGTGTGTTACACAGACGTGACTTCTTTCCGATTTATGTGTAGTTCGTTTCGTGACCATTGTTCTTCAGGGTTTTGATATGCCGAGTTGACGTACGTAATTACTAAAATTAGACTCAGTCTGCATTAGGGTTGATCTATATAACTAAGTTCCAGACGCCAGAGTTCTGTTAGAGATGTAAAACTAAGTTAGTCAATTGATTCCTGCAGATGGCTAGAAAATTTTATACACAAATGCATTTTTCTGATGTGTTATAGAAAATAGGATGTGTTTTGATAAGAAAATACTTCACTAGAAACATAAGTTATTGAAATTTATAGAAATTAATGCCTAGCCAGGGTATTGGTAATATTTCATTAGTATTTCACAAAAGTAATAATTTACTCAAGTTTATTATAGGAGCAGAAGCCCAGGTGTCTTTAGAGTTAGTTACAAGTTTGTGTACTTGGGTCACTGGTTAATTTTGATTGAGGTCAAGAAATGCGCTTCATACTGAAAGTTCCAGAGACTGAGGCATGAATGTGGAAGGGTTGTTAGAGGGCTTTTCTGAGTTGTGTGCCTGTTTCCAGAATGTATCCCTCAGGCACTGTAATGTTTAAGAATCCTAGATTAGACCAGATTTTGTGGTACAGGACAGTCGTCATTTTCAGTAGGTGAACCAAGAGTGTGCACTCTTTCCCAAGCCTGCGTAGCCTGACTTTGCTCCTTTCCTCTCTCCTGTTGAGAGCGCCGGGGAGGCCTAGTGTTGCACCGCGTCAGTGGAAGTGGGGCCATCGCAGGGGTTACGGCTCGAGAGTAGAAACTGTAGTAGAGGGACAGCGGAATATGTTTTCATGGATTCCTTTTATGAAAGGGGCCATATTAGCCTAAGAAAATGCCACCTGCTCGTGCTTTAATGAAAATTAGATTTGGTAAATGAGAGGGGTTGATGAAGACCTTTCTTTGTTAGGTGGTAGCCAGGAACTTAGCTCTGGTACCACTGGAGCGGGAATAAGAAAATGTGATGAAAGTTCACTCTTTGTTATCTGTAACAGTGATTTCCAGTTTTGATTTTCAACTGCAAGAGTGTTTAAAATTTGTACCACCTGACTGTTCAATCAGGGGCACTGACCTCTTTTCCCTCACACTGTCAAATGACAAAATGACAGCAGCCGACACAACAGCCATCTGGTGTGGATCAAGCAGAATTACACCTATTTTGTGTCAGATCGGCAAAGAGTGTATTTTTTGGTGTGCTGCGGAATTTTAGTAATTAACTTTTGTGGGCCATGAGATGAAAGAGGTTGTAAATCGCCGATCCATAAGGCTTTGGTCGTTGAATCCAGCACGCCTTCATTTGGGCCTCCTGCTCCAGCCAGCGCTGTTTGTGGGGACCCGTGCTCCACTCCCCTGTTCCTGCCACATGCCGCCAACTGTCCACTGATCACCTTGCTGTCTGCGCGTTTTTGAGGAAACGTTTTGCACTCTGAAATTGGGCAGATCTAAAGCTTTCCTTTAAGATCGTTATTTGAGTTGACTCTTACAGGCAGTAGTTCTGATAATAAGTCTTTGGGGAACCATTTTTCTAGTAGTAAGTAAACTTGGGTGGATTTTCAGTGTTTGTGCCAGAGGTATAATATCACCATCAACCTTTACTTTCTAGGAGGACCCAGACTCTCAGTCTTTTCACGAACCTCTATTCTTTTTTTTTTTTTTAAGATTTTATTTTTTTATTTATTTTTAGAGAGAGGGGAGGGGAGGGCGACAGAGAGGGAGAGAAACAGCAATGTATGGTTGCCTCTCACATGGCCCTCACGGGGACCTGGCCTGCAACCCAGGCATGTGCCCTGACTGGGAATCGAACCGGGACCCTCTGGTTCCCAGCCCGCGCTCAATCCACTGAGCTACACCAGCCAGGGCAACGAACCTCTATTCTTAAGCAGAAATGCATACTTTAGTAGCCTCCCTGCCCTCTGTGTTACAGAGTCTTTCCATTCTTGCTCAGTTGCTGATGGACTTGTCCGTGTCTGCTCGGAGCGTGAGGGTGCAGTGGGAGCAGCAGACACTCGCCGAGTGCTGGTGACAGGCCACACGCTGCGCTAGGTCCTGGGACAGCAGAGACGAAAGACAGGCACGTTCTCGTGGACTTCGTCCAGGGTCCCTGGGAGTGGAGACACCTTAGCCCCTCAGAGAGAGAAGATTGTAGCTGTGCCGAGTGTGTGTGGTGCACTGTGCCATGGGAACCTGACACGGGGCTTTGTAGAAGTCGGACTGGTCCGTGGAGGGGGCAGTAGTGGGAGTGAGGCCTGAGGTTTGAGCTGGGGTTGACTTGGAGACAGCAAGAAAGCACGTCTGGGTAGGGCCCCAAGTCCAGTTACCGTCCTGGCAGGGAGAGCAGGGCAGGCAGGAGGATGCGGAAGAAGACTGCTCGTTGTGTAGACTTCACAGGTGCTCACGGGACCATCTCTTCCCCAGCATCCGAGGCTGCCTGCCTGCTCAGCCTGAGCACAGCACACGGGCAGCCTGGATGGCCAGCTGCTTTTGCAAGCCTGAGCCCCGAGTCTCCCCCGGCAGTGCACAGACGCAGCCTTGAGCCAGCGGAGGCTGCCTCTGCCAGGAGGGGTGTCTTCTACTGTCGCTCGCCCCAGGCCTCGTGGCCCAATGCCTTTTAGCCATCCTGCTTCCCTCCTCTGTGCCACCTTCTGAGTCCACTGGCCCTCCCTGTTGAAGTCCTGATCTGAGTGAAGGCAGTTCCAGCTTATTCGGGAGAAATTAAGCAGTTGGAAACACTTTGGATTGTTGGCCCTGGCTTTGAATCCCATTCACTCTGCAGCTCAGGAAGTTGAGAAGGTCACTTTACCTTTCTGTCAATGGTCATGTTATTTTTTATTTACTGATGGATTGATTTTGTCATACAAGATAACTTTATTTAACACATTAAAACTTCACAGGTCACAGTACAACTGCCCAGCCTTCCAGCTACCACTGACACTTTTCCCAGCACAGAGAGGCCAACACATTGGAGTAACTGACTCTGTTTTTAACCTTTATTAAAAAAGAGGTTTCTGGTAGTCATAACAAATAATCTCTCATTTGTTGCTTGAAAGCCTAAAATGGGATCATTGGTTTCTAGGCTTGCTGCTTAGCAACCTGCTGCACTTGCCTGCCTTCCCTCTTGTAAAGTGCAGTGGACCCGGGAGTGGGCTGATGACGGACAGACAGGAACATGACAGAGGCACGCATGCTGGCTGCTCAGGGTGGTGTACAGCACAGGCCGAAAAGTTTCTGTCTGTCTGGATGCTGGGGCGTAGCCTAAAGCATGGTAAGTTTCCACGTGCTTCCACACCCCGGCCTCTGCTGGAGTCTGGGTGCAGAGTCAGGCATCCGCACCCCCGTGCCAACAGGCCGGGTGTTTCTCTAGAACTCACTGTGGCAGACAGAGGGTGCTGCTCACTCCCAGCTTTCACCGCATGAGTAGTTTTTAATGTATTGCCATCAGATCTGAATAATGTGGAACTCCCTTCAAAGAAAATAGCATATTCTAACTCTTGAGCATTATAGGAGGTTTTTCTTAATCTGGATTTGGATTCAGTTCTTCAGAGGTGAAATGCATCAAGCATTTGGCTATTGCAGCACATTGGGCTGAAAGTCTTATAAATTTCCCTTGTTTATTGCCAGCTACTAGCTCAGGCCAGGTCAGCCCTTCATTCTTCTTAATCGAGACAATCTCTGAGTTCTACTGTTACTATTACCGTCATCCTTGTACTGCTTTCATGATCAGTAGATGAGCAGAGATTTCCTTCCCAAAACCTCTGACCCTGCAGCACAGTGTTGATGGGATCAGGCAAAAACTGCTTGAATGTCTTCTTAGTACTGACATCTGGAAGCCAAATTGTGACTGTCACACCATCTTCAGTGTATTGCCAGTAGTAAGAGGCTCTTTGATTTTTGGAAATCATGTTGTCATCCTTGTTTTCTTCAAGGTCTTGACCAGCTGAAACAAATATGAAGGACTCGAGACAGTCATTAGACCATTTCTGCTGGGCTCACCAGCAGTATAATGTGGTCCTGATTTTCCATGGGGAATATCACACTTAATAACTTCATGGTTTTTATTATCTTTATTATTCTTACTGATAGTGACACACCTCAAGGAAACAAAGAAACCACTACCTTTCATGTCCTGTTCTTCTTTCTTTATTCACAGAAGTAGGGTAGCTATTGAATGTTTTTCATCTTTCAGCAGTGAGAGCCTGTGAGTTATGATGGAAGGATCCCTAGCTCTTCATTAAACATGGTCTCCCAGTTTTCAGACTCACTGTTTCCACACTCACCTGTTCAGTGAAATATACTCTTCCAGTTCCACCTGACAGGGTTCCCAGGCAGAGGATGTGAAATGGATGGCTGCACAGAGGCGACTGTCGTGCGCCATTGGATCTGTGGGCAGTCCAAGCACCTCTCCTGGGCTGTCCTAGAGCAGCGTGCAGCACCACTGGGAAGTTCGTAATCCGTTCAGGGGCGTCAGTGTAGTAGACGTGGTCTTGATACCGTGAGTCACTGAGTGGATGACTGAACATCCCAGAAGCACGTGTGTGTTCCAGTGTGGCATGATCCATCTCAGCGTTTGTCTTCTGCACCAAGTTCCAGCTGGTAACAGGGCAGGGGCTCAAGGGAGAATTGGGAACCCTCGAATCCGGGACCCAGCAGGGGTCTCTTCACCTGCAGGGAGCGCTCAGTGGCCACTCCGCGGCCTTCCCGGACCCTAGCATGAGAATTCATAAAGCTCTTGTTGAAGGGTCCGCGCTTCCCTCGTAGCACGGAGGCTGGGAAGCCGCGTGGCTCCCATCCCAGAAAACACTGCCTCGTGTCCTTATTTCGTAGTAAAGATGATTTTCTCATCTGGGAAAACATATTGTGATAACTTTCTCTGGGATTCGTTTCGAGGTTTAAATTGTATGCAGGTATACCTTGTTTAGTGTTGTTCCTTTTAGTACTGTTTAATTGTCACACTGATTCATTGTAACAACTACTGCAGAAATATTTTTACAGTAAACATAATGTTTTGTAAACTTTTTATACTGAACAGTACAGAAAACACCATTTTGTGAAGTTGGTCGTATTCGGTATGAACATTTATTTAGATAGGTGGGTATTAATCTCCTTACACTGGTACCTTCTTTGTCGCGAGAGACAGTAAAGTCTCATTTTATCCTAATATTTTGTCAGCATAATCAGCAATTTAAAGAAATCTCACCTGAGGATGTGTTATTGATTTTAGACAGAGAGGAAAGGGGGGGAGAGAGAGAAAGAAAGAGAAAAAGAAGCATCGATGGAGAGAGACGTCCATCAGTTGCCTCCCATGCGCACCTGACAGGGGATCTGACTTGCAGCTTTTTGGTGTGAGGGACGACGCTTCAACCAAGTGAGCCACCTGGCCAGGGCCATCATCAGCATTTTGATGCTGACATACTTCAAGAAAAATGAATTATGGCAACAGAACACCTATTAATAGGTATTAGGAAATTTTAATGCATATTAAGTAAAAGTTTATATATCTTACTAGATTTACTGAAAATCCATTGCCCCAGTAAATTCAATAAAAATTAAAAAATAAGTAAATAAAAAGAAAACCCATTGCGCAGTGCATAAGTTTGGTGTAAACATATAATCAAACTCCATTAGTTTAGCTTTGTACTTCATTAAAGAGTTCATGTAAAATATGCGTATACCTTAGCAGGAGCATTTGAGATCTTGCTTCCAGGCATATGTCATCAGTTTGGCTCAAATAAACTGATAACAATTCTCTAAAAAAACAATGTAAAAAAATATTTTAGTGGTTTTGATAATATCTATAACGTATTTTTTAAAATTAGTCTACCAGTGATCATGCAGTTAGTGCTGTGATTGTGAAACTCCTGACTTATTTTTGAAAGAAGTATAGAAAGAGTTATTCAGGTACTTAGATCAGAAGTAACCTAAAAACCGTTGTGTAATTTTTAATAATGTTAACACCATCTTGTTTCAAAGTGGTTTACTATTGATCATTCTGAGAATAGAAAAGCCCTGGGCAGGTTGCTTGGTTGGTTTAAAGCATCACCCCCATGCCCTGAGAAGGTGGTGGGTTCGATCCCTGTTAGGGCACGCAGAGTCAACCAGTGAATGCACAAACAAGTGTGACAACCCATCGATCTTCCATCCCTCTTTTTCCTTCCTTTCCCCCCTTCTCTCTAAAATCAATAAATTAAAAAAAGAATAGGAGAAAACAAACCAGTTATGAAAGATAATAGTATTTTGTTAATTACGTGATAAAAATTTGTATCATGAAATTTCAGTTTGATTGTATATACTGTTAATTGTAGGTCCTCGTGTTATGTATAGTTACATATGATTCATGCAGAAAAGCAAATTAATTTCCTTTAAATTGAACAGTCTCTTGGACGTAGCACAATGTAGCTTCTAATTTCTATGTACCTTCATCAATACAATTTGAATTCCTTTAATTTTAACGAAATTATTATCAGTGTTGAATGTGTGTCACCACTTTTAACTTCTGATTCCTCCTCAGTGTCTTTGTGGACTGACCAACCACCAGTTTTTTTTAACACAGATACGATTTTATATATATATATGTTTTTCACTACTTTGAGGGAAAAAGATCATTTCCTTTTATTTAATGATAGATTATTTGAATTCATTCATGTGAAAAACAACCTACTATGTTTGATAACATGCTGTAAATGGTGTTTAGATATTTCCTTGATGGATACTTTTCTGCTGGTTGTTGTTGGCAGAGTTTTAGTTTGCTGTATCAATTTCCAAGTCTTCATGGATTGGTTTAAATCTTCAGTGAATTTCCAATCTTCTATATAAATTCAACATTCAGGTTTTATTTTCTTCGTTATCTTAGTATTTCTGCCGTTATTCATTGGATTGTCTAGTTAGTTCATCCCTTCCCCCAACCCCCACTGTGCCAAACCTCATTTGATCTTTAATTCTAAGTTTTGATTTTTTTTTCCAGGTCTTTTTCTTGATGGATGTTTCTTTTAGTGTTGTTCTTCTTGTCTTTGCTGCTTCTCATGTTCCTCTGTGAGTGACTGTTCCCGCTTTTATTTTAAATGTCTGTTTTAAACTCTTACTGCTTCTGGTCTGGATGAAACTAAAGTTTTATTTGAAATTTTAGAATAGTGTTTTACTGTGATTAAATTGAAGATACATTCATTTGTAATACTGAGGAATTAAAGTTCTTAAAGATTTTTAGTTTAATTGGAGACAACAGCCATACCATAGAACTCAGATAATTGTCTCCTGTTGAGGTTGTCATAGTTTTTGTTGCCATGAAAAGTCTTTGCATTTAGATTTTTGCAGTAGTGTGTAAGATCAAGCATAATTACTTTGATAGTAAGTCTGTCTGACACTTTCACAAATTACAATTTGAGTCACAAGTAATTGATTCAGTTTTTATCATCTACAAACAATGAAATTTGAACATATCAGTCTAATTATTTACTTCTCTAAATTTGATATTTTTAGGTTCTTCAGTTTTCTTACAGTGTCTCTTTGTCCTCTCGGTCTTCCGTGTGTTGCCATAAACATTTTGGAATTGAAGTTTTGTATGTTTGAATATATTAAACTGGAGAACTAAAATTAAGAAGGTCCTCAGCTTTTCAAAAAAAATTTAACTTCTATTATATAGAAGGCTTTTAGTTTTCTTTATTAGGAAACCCCAAAATTCAGCTCTTAGTATGATGGAATTTAATAGTTTATCTTAAAAAGCTGTATATAACACTTAATAATGTCCTTAAGAACTGTTGAGTTTTAACAGAGAGAAAGCTGTAGTAAATCTGTGGGTACATTATAATTTATCAAGAACTTTGGTATATATTGTCAGATTTTTCCCCCCTTCAGTTACTTTAATGGAAAAAAGCATTTAAAACTTTAGTCATTTGAGTTGGGGAACTTTTTAAAAATCTGGATTAAATGTAATAGATATCATTGACCTAATGCCTTCTAATAAATTAATGGATATCAATTTTTAGGAGACCTCTGATACACATTTGATTTATTTCTAAACTTTGAATAATTATTAGTATTTTTGAAAAGCTTATGTAATTTTTTAAAAGCTTTAGGCACCAGTATAAAGGTTGTAGTGTGGTAGGTGCTGCAAACACACGCTTTGGTGTGGCATCCGGGTGGCATCACATGTGGACTTGGTGGCAGGTCTACTTGTAGACCAGCGAGCCCACTCCACGGTCACGCAGCCTGGTGCCAGCGGCCTGAAGGACTGCCACCCGCTTTGTGGTTGTGGAGCAGCTCGAAGCACACGTCCCTGCTGCTGGGAGTCCCAAGCAGAAAGTGGCGATTTCAACAGCAAAAGGTGTTTGGAGAAACAAAGATACAAGGTTCTTTTTTTTCATGCCTGCCAGGCTGAGGAAGCACTTTGCAAAGACAGAGGAGCCCGTTGAGTTTGGTGGCAGGTGAGGTGAGCAGGACGATGTAATGGGCAGGAAAGCCACCTTCCCGCAAGTTGCAGACCTTGTCAGTGTTTCTGCTTACATATGTTAAGCAGGAGCGGTGGGCGGCCCCTCCATCACACAGATGCAAAGGGTTGCTTTTTAGTTAGTCGTTTTGTGACAACCTGGGAACGGCCTTGTGCAGTCCAGTTGCCTAAATACGATGTTGCCTCCCCCCATCCAGTTTTTTCCCTTCTTGCCAGTCCTGAAGATGACGGGACCTGGCACTCCATTGTTCTATGTATCTGCACCCACCCAGCTTTCCTCCTCCTCCTCCCACACTGTTCTTCTGAGTTGTCTGGTGTTCCTCAGTGTGAAGCTGACACTTAGTCAGCACCTATTAACTTAAGACTGTAACTTACTGGTTCTTCTAAACTGTTGCTGTTTCTGGTGCCAAGATAGGCTAATTTGATCAAAGATGGCTGAATATGGAGAAATAGTTTCTTTTTTTGTGGCCGTGCGTGCTGTCAGGCAGGGAGTGCACACTCAACAAGATGGGAGTAATTCCAGAGCAGGTATTAATGATGCCACCGTCTTCCTGAGCCCAGTGGGAAAGAAGGGCCATCCTCATTAGCCTCATCAAGTCCTACCACCTGGTCTAGGATACCTGTCATCCTGGAGAAAGGGGCGTCTTTCTTTCATTTGTTCAGCAACCCATGGTGCCTCCTCGTAATTTACTTCCTTGGGAAGGACTTCTTTTGGCAAAGCAACTACTGAATGCCTTATATCCTCCCCCTCTTTTTTCCTTAATTTCGAAAAACTTCAGACATAAACATAGAGAATTGTAATTACTATGATTTTCTATCAGCCCATCATGTAGATTCTGTACTTATCATTTTTAAACCCCTCTTACTTCATCCGTTCCACATCTCTTGTTTTCCTGCAGTATTGTGAAGCAGAATCCAGACACTGATATTTTGTGCCCACATACTGTGCACTTCTAAAAATCGTGGAGTGGTTTTTTTTACCCTAGCTTCAGAGGCATAATCTCACGTAACATAAATAAATTTTTGGTATCCTTTCAGTTCATTTTCCAGTTTCTTTGATTTTTCTGAAAAGTATCTCTTTGGAGTTCATTTGTTGGAAATAGAGTTCAAACAAGCACCAAAAGTTGCATTTAGTTGCTAGAAATCTTAACTTTCTTTTCCTCTAGATTAGAGATTCATAAATTTTTTTTATGTCATGGACCCTTATAGTGGACTGGGGAGCCCTGTGAGTCCCTGTCTCCTAATGTTTTTAATGCACAATATAAAATACAAAAGATGACAAACCAGTTCTATAAAGTGAAATTATCAAGGTATTTTAAAAATGCAAGTTATGACATGGTAGTTTGTACTTCTTTATGAATGCATTACATAACAAGACCCACTGAAAAATCTAGTAAGTTCCAGAAATTTAAAGTATGAGCATATATATTATTTCAAATACATGTAACAATGGTGATATGAAAATAACTGATTTCTGTTGATGACAAAGTCATAGCCATTGTTCATAGTCCTGTGGTTTGTTGCCTGCATTCACAAAGGATGGAAATGCTAATTTCTGTTAGAAGTTGGTGAAAATATTTCTAGTTACTTTCCATACTTTCACATGTGTGTGGAGTAGTAGTTAAAACCCTTAATGTTGTTGATGCTATAGCATGTAGGTCCTTAGTGCCACTGGACAGCCCCTTTATGTATTTCTGGTGACTGTCTGTTACATTATCCTTGGGAGCTGGGTCTCACACGGTGTCTCTGTCTCGGTCCATGTCACTGTCCTCCCCTCAGTGCCCAGGCTGGGACCCTTGGCACCATCTCTGCCCCACGTTTCCTCTCCCTTGTCTGCCGTGTCTGGACAGCACGATGCCCACTGACCTTCTTTCCCAGCCTTTCTGGAATCTCTTATCTTGTATACCTAGCATTCTTCCTGGTCCAAACTGTTTTATATCGACCCTGGACCATGCAGCGGTCTCATAGTTGGTTGTCTCACGTCGCTCCTGTGTCCCCACAGTCTGTTCTGCATGTTGCTTCAAGTGCCTAAGAACGCTTGAGCCAGCCTCTGCTTTTATCTGCTTTCCAAACATTGCTGTGTCTTTACCGGCTTTCCATCACTTCTGAGGATAAAAACCATCGTTCTTAACAGGTGCCCCAAGTCTTGTGGTTTTACCTGTCCCTATCTCTTCCTACCTGTCTAGCATCAGCACATATCAGTCTTCCTCTGTATTTTTGTGCCATGGTTTTTTCCCACGTTGGGGGCACTGTACCTGTTGTTCCTCTTCCTGGAATCGTGCCCATGTCACCAGATTAGCATTTGGTCACCACTTAGATCCCAGCACGAACGTTTTCTCTGAGAAGGCTTTTCTGACCCTTGGCAGCACGTAGGAGGTCCGATCCCCTGTTCCATGCTTTGTGACAGATGCCCCAGTTACCTTCCTGCGTACTTGAAGAGTTGATGTATGGCTTTCTCTGTGCAGGGAGTATTATCTCAACCACGTAACGGTGGTTTTTGTTCTTAGGTCTCCCTACAGTTCCTGTCTCAGTGCCTAGGCTCGCAGGAAGTAGTTCTCAGGTGAATGCACTTTTGGGTGTTTCTTTAATCTTGAGGCTGATAGGGCTCAAGGGTTTCCATTAGTTTAATGGTAAAGTTCTAGAACATGGTAAAACCTTTATGGGTTGCAAACATCTTTTCTCAGTTTGTCATTTGTCTTCTGATTTTAAGTTTTTATTGCCATGCAAGAGATTTTTCCAAAACTTTATGTAATCACAATTATAAATCTCTCAATGTTTCTGAGTTTTGTCATATTTAGGAAAATTTCTTCTTTTCCCAGTTATAAAGGAATTCACATTGCCCCCTCTAGAACTGGTTTGTTTCATATTAACATTAAGATATTTGATCTGTTTGAAGATTATTCTGATACATGGTTGAGGAACAGATCTAATTATTTTTCTTATGGCCATTCAGTTACCCAGACGTCGTGTATTGAGTTCAGACCACGTCTTGTCTAGTTACCATCATAGTGTTAGCAGCCGGCAAATTGTCGTCTCTGAAGAAATGTTGGAAAGATTGAAAAATTATCTCTCAAAGATCTAGTCCAATCACTTTGTTAAAGTTTTGGTTATCTTCTTTAACTCCAGAAAGTTCTTTAAAAATATTGGAAATTTATTAAGTTAGAGTAGACTTAGTGAATACAATCTATAAGATATATTTTGTATATAATGCCCATTAGTTTGTTAGTGACTTCATTTCTCACTGATTTTTAAACCTGGAAAAATTGAAAAGATACAGAAAAATATAAGAAGAAAATAGACATTCCATTTTCCAGAAATCATTACCACTCCTGTTTTTTGAGCGTTCATTTTCTGCGGATTTATTTATTTTTTTAATGTGTATGGTTGTGGAATGAGACCATACTACATAATATACTGATTTGGGGGGGAGGGACTGAATACAGTATGTGAGTGGCTTTCTACATTCTTAAATAGTCTCTAAATCCGAGTTTTAAATGACTGTAGTATTCTGTTCTTTAACCACCATAGTTTATTTAATCTTTGTTTTGAATGTTGAAATTTTTTTCTTGTGCTTTACTTCCTTGAATACTGCCTTATAATAGGTTTTTAATTGTGGGCTGATGATTCTAAGGCTCTTGTTAAATATTTTTAAGTTGTTTTCAGAAAGACTTCACCACTTTACACTACCGTCTGGGATGTCTATTCTCATAAGCGCCACAGGCAGTTATTTAAAAAAATATCTTCCAGTTTGATGAAGAAAGGACTGTACTAATTCTTCAGTGCATTTATGTGATTAGTGAGACTGAATATATTTTATTCATTGGGTTATTTCATTGTTGTTTGTCACTTCTAGGGATTCTTTTTATATTAAGACTCTTACTGTTAATTATACATTTTTTTCTCAATTTCTGTTTTCATTTTGTCTTTTAACTTTGTTTATGGCATTAGTTTATGTAGAGATTAGTATTTGGTTTATCTTTTTCTGCTTGATTTCTTTCTCTCTGATTTTTTTTCCCTCTGCGATCAATAAAACAGTCCCCTACCCCCTCATTAAAATGCTTAATAGTATCTGGCACATAATAGATTTGTTAATTATTAGTACAGTATTATACTTACTTTGCTTAACTTGGAATTCGTTTATTTCTTTAATAGTATGAGTTAAGTAATAGTATGAGGACTTAACCTGAATCCTAAGCATTAAACCTTAGACATCAGCCAGTTTTTCTGTTGAATAATGGTATATTGATTCTAATTTGTTCATGATGCCAGGTTAGTATACATGTTAGGATCTCTTTCAGAGCTACTTTTTTTCTTTTTTTTTTAATACAATTGCCTAATCCTTGTGCCTCCGCAAACCAAAATTGTTACTGCTTTATAGTAAGTTTTTTTTATCATAATTGAAAATATTTTCTTAGCTACTGATACTTTTCCATATTCTGTACCTTGAATCATTTAGTGATTTCCATTCACATACACTATGAACTTAAAAAATTTTAAGGAAAGACTCTTACTTTAGTATTTTAATCTTGCCTTTGACTAATTTTCTGAGTTCTTTTTATTCTTTGAGTCAGTTGATCTGTTGAGTGTCATAAGTAAATATAAATGTAACTCTTCTGTAGTTATATTTCAGTTCAACAATTATCAAACTTGAATTAATATATATTTTAATGTGCTATTGATCTATTTTAATTTTTTTCAGTGTTTCTGATACCGTCTAAAGTGGGATACACATTTAGAATCTGTCAAAATGCAGTTGCAGGCTGAAATGATTAGATTGGTAAGCAGACCGAGGCAGCTGCTTCAGCTCTGACTGTTCTTTAGCGCGGTTGGTTGCTGTGGAGAGAGGGCAGGGGAGCGTCCTGTGGAGACAGGGGTGCTGGTTTTCCTCTGCCGGCAGACTGTGTCTTGAAAGTAGTGGGGTTTACTGTTGTGTTATGCTTGGACGGGGGCGTGTGTTTGTGTTGGAGTGCACAGTAATGGGTTTCTTCCTGCAGTCAAGATGCCGCCTTAGTATTTGACATGTGTAACCTGCCTTCTGATACCCTGATACTCTGCAAGGTATGTTAAAAGTGTGTAGTGTGGATATTACTTCTGCTTCTTAAATCTGTGTTAATGTAATAATAGATCTTGTAGTTAGACAGCAAACACTGGAGTGGGAGAGCCCAAATCAGCTGGGTCAGAGGATTTTACCACCTCGTCACAACACGTAGTGAGTAAACTGGTGGAGTGGGTACATGCAGTACTGCTTTGTCTGTTGAGAACGATCAGTGTGCTTCAGCAGAAGCACCTTTTGAGGTTGTTAAGTGCCACACCTGTTGGTCACAGGTGTCTCAGTGCCCAAAAGAGCAAGAGGTGAGGACAAAGCTTATGCTTTTCCAAGGTTCTGGCCACCCAACATCAGCAGCGGCACTGAAGGACAGGTCGCCTCTCCTTTCCCTTCTCTTTCGTCACTCACACCTACCAGCAGGCGCCCCTGCAGCGGACAGGCTGTGTCCAGCGCCGTAGCCCCACCCACAGCAGGTGCTGCGGGAAACGCACGGCAGAGCAGCACAGCAGCTGAGAGAGTGGTCTGTGAGAGGCGAGCTGCCCGTCTCTCCTGTCCCGGGTGTCGTGGTGACTCTGGGAGGCCGGGCGTGGTGTGTGCAGTGCTCTGCCCGGTGCCCGCACGGCACGCAGCGGGCCCAGCCGGGCAGGAGCGCCTGTTGCCCCAGTGCTGTCTCCGTAGGGCTTTCGGGGAATAGATGTTAATGCTAGTGCAGGTGCGATTAAATACGGTTGTGCTGTGTGGTGACAGGTGACAAATTTAACTTTTATACTTGAATTAGAATTTCATCACTTAAAATCTTGAGCAAAATAAATGCATAAGTATTAAAAGTTTTGTTATTTTTTTCATCTAAAATATCTATTAATACAGCATACAGATTATTTTGTAATTTTTTTCTTTGACTAAATGCAACATTGTCATTTAAAATTGTTTTCATGTATAATAAAAATTACATAGTTCTGGGCATGAGTAAGACACAGTGCTTTGTGAAATGTTTAGATATTTTAAAATATAATACAGAAATTCCTATTTTGCTGAAGAAATCAGTGTGCATATTGTTGACAGTGGGAGGTCAAATATAAATTAATTATGGAATATTTATTTTAAAATGAGGATTTTCAGCAGGACTGAGAAACTATTATTTGGTCCAGTGCTCTTTGAGAACTCAGAGTATCGTCAGTTACCACTAGTTTTCAAGAAAATATCAGGGATTTATGAATGATTTTAAATTGATGCCTGAAATAGGAGGAATTTAGTTGTCTATTAAGAGTTGTTTTTCCCAAGTCAACTTTTTAAACTTCAAGTTTTCTGGACGGGAGATACTATTCTTCAAAGATGCTGTACCGTGACCAGGCACATGGTGGACAGATGGTGCGGGCTCTGGCTCTGTGCACACACATGCACACACATCCACTTGTCTGTGTCCCTTTTCTGCTGGGGCCCCAAGTGAGAGAATTACTCCACACTGAGGGATGGATTCCTTCTGTCTTTCATCCGACTTAGCTATTTTGGTATTATTGTCATCTTATGTGTGACTTTTATTTAGTAATTTGGGGGTTTCATTTTAGTCTTTTTGTAATATACGGAATTTAAATTAAGTGAAAAATCAAGAGCTGGGGGTGTTAGCTCAGCTTTGAGAATTACTGTATATAGAATACAACACTTAGACTAGTGAATTGTAAATGGGAGATAAATTGAGTATAAATAGAATTCAACATATTAAGTAATTAGTACAGTGTCTGTGATTCTGAACTTTATCAAATGTTACAGTTCTGATGCAGTATTTTCAGAATCAAAGATACAAGTGATCATTATTAGAATTAGGATAAGTAGCATCCTAAGATCAATAAATTTACATAGCTGTTGAAATAAAAACACCATTTTAGAGCTAGTAGGTTTAGTAATTCCTGATTTTTAATTTTGCGATGGAATCAAACAAAATTACTGAGAAAATATTTGTACCATAACACTCAGTAAAGATTTTTTGTTTACCTTTTTTATTAAAAACTTGATAAAAGTGCATTGAATACATTGTTCATCCTAGAATCAAGTGTTCATCAAACATTTGCAGTTTTCTCCCACTCTCTCCAAAAGGTTTTTAACTGGTGATGCAGACTGTTCATCATCTACCAAATTAAAAACTGCAGGTCTGTAAACTGGCACTTGGGAAGAAGTAGGTGCCGAGAAATGATTAAGTGTTGGCGTGTGTACTCCTGCTGCCAGGAAGTCAGCTTCCCATATGTTGCCGTTTGGCAGACATGCATCTGAAAAATGGATTGAATGAAGCTGCTGCTGCCCTCTTTCCCCTTTATCTGTTTCCAGCAGTGCGTTCTCTTTGTGCCTGTAAGTTACCACTCCGGCTGCAGTGAGGAACGTGATGGGTTTTTACAGATATGCTTGAAGTGCAGTGGGAGGGCTCCTGCAGAGCCGTTGCCGAGCTCGTGGAATAACTCATTCAGATACTAGTGCGGCCCTTGGACCAATGAGAAAACAAATTTGTCTATTTTGAAACATTTAATTTTTTGTTTTTATAAAAATTTGAGCCTGAGACACATTGATTTTTCACATTTGATCACACCATGTCAAAATAACTTGCTCGATATATGTGAGTCTTAATAAAAGAAAATGAATATCTCAATTGTTTTTGAAAAATAAGCACTTAGATGGGAACAGATTGATGAAACATCTGAACTTTATAAATGTGTTTCTGGAGTAACTCAACTAAATCTTATTGCACTGAATACAGTTTTTAGAACCCCAGAAAATCTGTCCTTCACACAATTACAAAGTTTCCTTAAAATTGACAGTGGTGTTTTATTTACATATAATTATATATCGAGATGTAAAACTGAATCTAAAATGAAGGGTCTTTTGACTGTCTCCATTTCTTAAATAAAAATTTATGTGGAAAATATACGCACATACATCTTATTGGCCCCTAATGTAAGACTAGAGCCATTGGTGAATGCATGCTTGTTATTGCATGTTAATACACAGAATCCCCATACACAATTTTTTTCTAGATCCTCTCAGGGTACCTTTTTGTCCTATAATGTGTTTTTAAGAATTACCTTTTCAGAAAATAAATATTTTTGGAATTCTTTTATGTGATGAGTTTTAACTAAAACTTGTCCTATGGGCATAATCAATCTTAATTATACATGCTTTCAGCAATATTTTACAGATTGCACATTTGAAAAAAAAAAAAGATGGTCTTTTCTAGTGCAGTTTGCGGTGGCGATACCTGCCTGCCTTTTCCTTTGCTGCGTTGGCACAAGCGTTGTGCTTATTTTGTTGTAAATGATTCCAGTATTTTATCAGTTCACTAGGCTGGAACTGATGAGAGGTAATTAGGTGGCTGTATTTACAGCTCGAATAAGAAACTCGCCAGTGATTGAACACAAATTCATTGGGAGGGGGCACAGGATCAATTCTCAACTTGGCAAGACAGATCCCTACGTATACATCCTCCAAGTGCAAACGACGGATACTTAAAGAAACTTTAAATATCTTCTCTGCCAGGTCTCCCGAGAAAACATAACCGGTCCCAGAGCAGAAGACGGGGTAGCGCTCGCTTGGGTAGAGGTCTGGTGGCATGTACCATTTGCTGTCTTTGTTTCGGTTGGGTGCGTATCCTCTCATTAGGTAACCGGTAAAATAGTTATGTCTGGGAGGCAGGTCTGGCTTCAGTAACTTATGTATTAAATATTCAGTGTTGACAAACATGTCGCTGTCGGTTTTCATAACGTAAGGAATGTGCGGGCAGTATGTTGCGACCCAGTTCATACCCATCAGTGTTTTAATGGTCAAGTTGTAGTATGTGTCTAAGTATTCCTGTTGGATTATGTCATGGTACTGTCTGCTCTCTTCCAGTATCGCACGTTGAAGGTAGCCGTTTAACTTGACACTTAGGCCCAACAAAAAAATCCGTGTGATTTGGATACCAGGGGCTAGACTTTCGTTGCCCCATGTTTGCCGAATAGCTCTCCTAGCTTCTATTTGTCCAGGTTCTGCTGCTATTAGTAGGATTAAAAAAGGGCTTTTCTCCTGGCATTTGTCAGGTTCATTGATAATATACTTGAAGTGGTAAGAATTTGGATGTCCGGTACCCTTTTCATTGTAGATGCTTCCGTTGGCACTGAGTGTGTTCTCCAGCCCTGTAACTCCTTGTGGCGACAGGTCTGTGTTGTTGGAGTTGGTTGCAGTTTGAGGCCTCAGAGTTTGAGGAACTGTTTCTTTCCAAATGTTCCGGAGAGAGCTGTGGTTTGTCTCGCTTTTTGTAGAACGAAATCCTCGGAAAGTGTAGGTCACAGGGTTTTCTTTGAATCCAGCTCGGCCTGGTAGCCAGTCGTGATGATTGAAGAACAAGAACATGGCAAAAAGAAACACCAGGGAGAGGGCACCGATGACGTGGGTCCGGAACAGAGACCGCTTGGCCCAGCAGCAGTGTCGCCGCCTCCACTGCAGCATGGTGCAGACGTCCGGGGACAGGAGGGGAGACTGTGTGCTGGACAGGTTCTTTCCTCTGCTGGGTCAGTACCGCTCTTTGGTAGTCATTTTCTGTTCAGTCACCTGGTCTCCCTTGTGGTCATTCTATAAAGATAAAGCATACAAGTTTGCAAAGTGCTAAGTATTATAGAGATGCCTGAAAGAGACTTTGGATGATACTAAAATTGGGGCACATAGGCATTTTGGAGCTATAGAAATGTGATAACCCAGGAATGAAGGTTATAACCTGTTTCCCCTTGGCACTGTGACACCGCTGAGGGCAGGGTCAGCTCCTCTAGAAACATTCCCTGGTGGCCCTGTGAGCACCTTGCTGTTCTTCCACCTTGTTTTCTCAGTAGCTCCGGCCATTTGTGCTTGGGGTCTGAATGAAAGATTTAAAAGTTGCATGCTTATGGAGTGAGAATGTTACTAGATTTCTGAGAGGGGCCATGTAACGAGGCCTGAGAGCAGGTGGAAGACTTATTGGCGCTAATTAAAATTGATTCGACACACCATTGGTGGGGTGTGCACACTCAGCAGTCTTCTCTGTAGAATGGTCATGCATCAGCTGTGGGACAGACAGGGCGAGGGGACGGCGGCAGAGCCTGCTAGTCACACTGCGCTGCCTGGCATGTTTCCCTTGGCCCCTGCTGTGCTGAGAAAGTCAGTGAGAAGATGCACCTGTCAAAATTAATTTTCAGGGTCCAGTAACTTCAGTCCAAGGTTTAAAGACAGTAATAAATGATGAGCACAGTCACTCTTTTCTGATTTTTAACCTTGTACTTCAAATAGGAAGTATTCAGGAGATCATTATCCTTACTTAGACTCAAGATTGATTAAAAAAATACATAGCAGCTAGTTATTCTCAATTATCTGTGGCCTTGGCAGACACCATCACATGTCCCGGTTAGTCTCCGGGTTAGAGTCAAAGAAAACTACTTCCAACAATCCTTTCAGATGCACAGAATACAGGCACTTAGTGACTGTCATATCCAGCTGTTTAAAATTTTAAGTTTCACAACGTGTATTTTTAAAGATTCTCAAGTTACACCATGGTCTGAAATTGCATGAAGAGAATTTGTTACGTTTTTAGGACTTTTGCTAGCATGACATTAGGGCCCTAGGTTTTTTAAAAGATTAGCAGGTGTCACTCATGGAAGGTTCACGGTGCCCATATTAAGAAGTGGCTGTGTTGTCTTTGGACAAGGTTTTTCAGTGCACAGCACACATTTGTTCATGGTTTTCAGCTCGTTCTTAGTGTTTCTGGATCAAGGAGTGGGTGGGGGTGGAGGTGTAAGAAGCTGAGCCTCCGTTCTTTGTGAGGATATTAATAAATACATAATTTTAACTTTTTCAGCATTTTATTGTGAAGCTTACTACTTTAAGCAAAATAAAACTAGTTAATTTAATGTAGGACCATTTTCTTATTTGTACATATAATTTTATGTATGTATATTATATACATTTTACATATATGTGTTCATTTAGCTTCTGATATTGAGAAATTCATAGTTAATACCAAATTTACTTAACTATGACATGAAATTTAATTATTTTGGAGGAAATAATTAAATTCTTTATATAACTGAATAATTATGGAATAAAATTCACATATATAATGTGAAGTACTTTGAAAATATTCAGTGTTGGCATATATGTGAATGAAAGTACTGATAGTAATAGCCACTAGGGGGAGCAAGTAGCTGGGAATTTGAACAAGTTTCTACAGTGTAATATACTACAGGCGTCAGCTTTTGATAATTTCTAGTATCTGAAATTATGTAGTACTTTTAGAAGTAATGGTATTTCTCAAGTGTAGAAAATTATTTAATCATTTTTTGAGATATAAACAGTGATTCTTTATTAGGTTTGGGATTTTTAAAACAATATATCTTGTTATTTTTAGAGTTTATTTATATGAATTTTAATCTTACATTACTACAGTGAAGAGCAAGGCTATTGCTTCTACCAGTAAAACATAGTTCTGCAGTGAGCTAAACTGGAAATAATAGAGCTGAGGAAATAATAGAGCTGAGTGTTCTGATTTAGAAACTCACTTTTCCCCTCTGTGTTCTGTAAATAGTAGTCTGTTTAGACTGGGAAGCTCTTTCTAAGCTTTTATTTTCAAATGAAATATCTGATAAATAGTAATGATTCTTTCTCCGTCCCATAAAGAACCCAGTAGATATAAGGTCTTTGAGTATAAATTTAAAAGAAAAATTGCCTTTAAAATTTATTTGATACTCTAATTTAAACATTCCAAAGCTAGATTAACATGTATCAGCTTTCTGTTGATATAATAATGCTTGGAAACTGATTGAAGTCCCAATTGTTGAAATCGTTTAAAAGTGTAAATATGGTATTTCAAGAAGCAATAAACGTTTGGGCGAATGCATGCCTGGAGGATGGGAAGAGGTGAGTGTGGGTGAAGACAGTAACAATTGTGGTGTGTTTGTGCACACGACATTCCCGAAGTGTTTCTGTGTTACCGGAAGCAGCAGAGTGCGCTCCATTGTGGCCCGGCACAACTGCACAGTTTAGGTTCTCTGTGATTTTGTAGCAATAGGTGGTGGAGGGGCGTCTTAATTTACATTCATGGTATTGTGTGTGCCTGTAAAATATTAAGCTGCTCGGGCTTGAAATCATTTGTATCCATTTGTTACTCTCCCACTGATGGAAGTGCATGTGTCTAGCCTTAAAAAATTCTTTATTGATAAGTTTTCTCAGGTATTATAATCTCTTTGTTAAAAATAAAGTAAAAATCACAACCTTTTATTACATGGTAAAATTATTCTCAGTGTACTCTTGTGTGTTTTTTTTTTTTCCTCTTAAAAAGTGGGAACAAGGCAAGAAAGTTAAAATGGTTTGGCATGCTAAATAGCTTTGCACTTTAGATTTCAGCATAGGAATAGCTTTTGATTTATCTCCTCTGTTTTTTATGATAATATTTTCAAGTTATTAATGTGTATTCATGTCTTATGAATTAGAAGTTCATGGAGAGGATATTATGGTAGAATGTTCGGTTAGTACACACACGTACTGTTTTTATCATTTGGCTTTTAAAAGTGTTGCTATCTTTAGTTTGTTGAAATAGTCCTAGATTTCAGCGGTGCTTGAATGAAAAGTTCTACAGTTTTGTGTTGAGATATCTAGCTTATAAAAATGTTTAATTGGTAACTTTAACAGTGAGAGATAAAGGCACTAAAAAAGACTTGATATTTTTACCACATATTTTTAGTACCCCCCGTTTCATTCTTACATGGAATAAAAACTCATGGTATGAATGAGAATTGATGCTGAGATACGATAATAATAGGGCCTGATAAAACTTGTTTAGTCTTAATTTTAGAATGGCATGCTTACACGTGTCTTTAACATGTTTGCCTTTTATGATTAATTGCTATGAAATTGAATAAAAATTAAGATCTTTCATAGATTTATAAAAAATTTTAGAAATATCCTTGAGTTCTTGAATTATGAGCTGCTATTATAACTGTGATTGTTGCTAAAACAGTGTATTAGATCTATTTCTGCCCTGCATTTACACACCATGGCCGTGGTTTGTTACTACGTGTAACGTAGCCTGAAAGCACAGTGCTACATTATGTTTAATTTTGACCTTGTAGTGCTATTTATGGATATTTTGATATCAAAGTGCTTTCATATTATGTTTTTGAATTTTGAAAATGATCACCAAGAACAGCAACCTTATGTGTGATCTTTCAGAAGCAGTCTGTTTCTGAAAATTAAAGCTCACTATTTTAAATGGGGGGATTTTAGCAACTATTGCTATTTCTTTGTTTAAAGTTGTCTTCATGAGCAGTGTAGCATGCATCCCCTGTGATGTGCTGTGCATAGACTCATGCCTTCTGTGAACCTATGCAAATGCTTTCCCTTTACTCTGTTATCGCTCGGTAGTACTTAAAATTTGTGGGTCCTCTCCTGGGGGGTTGTGTTTGTTATCTCTCTTTGGGGAGATGGATTTTGGAGGAAGAGTTTGTTACTAAAAGCTGCTACAAAGATTTTGTTTTAAAAGGACTGAAAAAAGCTCTTGCTATTAAAACATCCTCTTTGATACTATTTAATGTCATCTCACTGCATTGTCTCTCTCGATAGCCATTTTTAAGGGAGCACTGTAATTTACTGGGTAAGGATTCAGTTTGACCTAATTTGGTAGAGGATTGCTATGTTTTCTTTAGAGGGCTGCAGATTTTTTTTTTAAGTTTTAATTTCTCAGAGGATCCTTTAAGCACATCTTGTTACTATTTGCCTTTTCTCTGCTGTATGCCTATAATCTGTAATTACTCCAAGCTACATGGTCACTGGGATAAAGCAGTGACAGCTTGTGCTCTAAACAATGACACATTTTAGATAATACATTCTGAAAGCCTCTCACAGTTTCAAGGGCAGTGAGCTGCGGGAACTTGTTTATCAGACACGAGTGCCTCCAGGGCCACACTGGGTAGGGAGCAGACATTCAAACGCACATCGCACACAAGACAGCCACATACCTTTCCTGGTCAGGCCATCCGTGTGGACAGGGTTATGCCCACTGACTGTACTTTTGGCTCGCCATCCCTTCAGCAAAAAGATGCCCTCGAACATGCGCACATCCCCAGTGGTCTGCCTCCTGCGCCTGCTTTTCACGGGGTCCAAAGTGTCCATCTGTCTGCCTGTCTTCCTGGCGCCCTCCTTCTTCATACGGGTGCTGGTCTTCTGAGGCTTTCCCTTTCTTTCATTTTCTCTGGTTTTAAACAAAAGAGCTGTAGTCGTCCGTTCTGTTGGGAGCAGGGTGGACTCTTCCCGGCAGCCAGCGATGCACTGAAGCTCGTTACACCCGCCGGTTTCCCGGCCGGACAATGCAGAGCTGCGTCCTCTCCTCAGTGTCCATATTTCTAGGAACGCCACGGACCTGCAGTGGGAGCCGCCGGAGCTAGAACGGAGTGCTCGATTGGGCTGGGAAAGGACGGGCTGAACTCTCCTTTGTGGCTGCCTGACAGCTGCAGGGAGGATTTTGAGCAGTTTTCCTGGGTTTTAGTCTATAATATGAAATCCACGCTTCCTCAGCTGCTGCACAGGCAGGCAGCAGTTTAAATCTGGGCTTGACAGATGTTCTCTCTGACAGAGCAGAATTTAACGTCACTGCTTGGCTGAGTCCCACGTGATTGTTTGCATTAATTTGGACTGAAAACCCAAGGTAGGGAGCAGCTTAGCGATTTCGCTTCTGTGTGAAACATACTCAGTGCAAGTGTAGTGAGGAGTGAATAATTTGAAAATGGGATGATGAAATGAATGGTTGTAATTTTATTTTTTCATCTTATTTCCTTCTTTACTTAATGCTTAAGCACAGGCTTTCTAAATGTTTTAGCATTAGATGTTGATTTTCATGTTTTTTACATGGTATTATAGGGCATAAGGAATATAAGCTTTTATATATAACTAGATCTGATTTAACCCCTTCAGTGCATTCCCTCCCTTGAAGTTTTCTTTTTTTTCCTCAAGTTGCCTCACTTTTACTAATACCTAATTAAGACTCATGGGCTGTTTTCTTTCACCTGTAACTTAGGCATACCTGTGCCCCCCCACCCTGGCCCCCCAGTTTCCCATTTTCTGGGGTTTATATCAATCAGCTGCCCTGGGTTGCTTTACTGACACATGATGTGATACAGCTCAACTCTTTTTTTCCCTCTTAAGTAGTTTCTAATGTTCTTGAAGGCAGCAAAACTTTATTTTTAAGCAATTTTAATGTGAGCATTTGTTTATTTTTTCTTTTCTTTAAAATTACATGTATGATAGAATTCAACAAAATGATGTAGTAGATACGTAGATACGGTGCACTTGTGCAGGATCTTCTCGTGGGTAATTAGGTGTACTGACCGCATTTGCTTATCCTAATATTTCGGGATGGGCTAGTAACTTGCTCTGAAGCATATTTTTTAAACTGATAAGAACAAATACTACACTTGATCTTAGCCAAAAGGCCTAGAAGCGATGAAGCATATATTTTAGCAGGCACTGTATACTCAGATATTTCTTTATATGTTTAGTCTCCTGGCACCTTATTTCTTTTTTTTTTTTCTGTAGAGTATTGGTGTATTGTGCTTTTTTTCTTTAATATCTTGAATTAACCAGTTTTTCCTCAGACATTAGGGACATTAACCCCTAGAAATGTATAGTTTTGGAACTGAAGCTATATGTTACTGGTCATAATACACCCTTGATCCCGCCTGTCTTCCCCAGTAATGTCTGTTATCTCAAGTATAGATTTACGTTCCATCTAATTATTTTATTGCTATGTGTTTATTGAGGAAATTGAGATGTTGGAGATTAATCCTAGTCATTTGATTACTTGTTGGCATCAAAGACAACTCCAAAGTCCATAAGCCGTTTAGTTACACAATTACTTTTCTGTGTTTTGTCCAGAAACATAAAATTCAAATACAAAGAAATGATTAAGTGAATCTGAAAACTGCATTTTTTTTTAATTTGTCAAAGGGTGGTGATTGATGGTTAGGAAGTGCAGTAACATGGAGGAAAGACAAAAATGGGACATGTAAAAGACATATTTTTGCTAGATTTCATCTCCAAAGTTTTAAATTTTTCCAAATTTTAAAAACTTTTTGCACCAGAAAAGGAATCAATACTTTTCATTCCAGTCTTGTCAACTTGAGCCAAAGCCAGTCATTTTGCTATTTTTCTTTTCAGCCCTCAAGTCTTTAGTATTAAACTTGGTGTAATCTTCTTTTGCTTCTCTGGGCTCATCTGATAACTTTCTTTGATGGAAGATTTGGCAGTGAAGCTGAAGGGTCTGGAAGCTTTAAGTATTTAGCTAAGGCAATACTGAATTCTTCAGGGTTGTAATCAAGCGTCAGAACGTAGTCCTCTTCCGTGTCCCTGGGAGCCTGGGGGCCGGAGAACAGTGCAGTCCACCCTGCCTGGGCACTGGCCTCTATGTGACTGGTTTCTGAGGCTGCCATAGTTTGATAAACCTTTCTTCCAGCCACTTTTATGTTTTTTCTTTGCTGTACTTGTAGTATTTCTTTTTGTGTACTACTTTTTTTCTGTCACGTGTTGAAGTACCTTCTCAACTTCCAGAAGTTTCAGCAACAAGACGCAGTTCAGAAACGTCATCCACCACATCTTGGTCTAGAGGCTGAAATGGTCCACGTGGTCAGCCTCTCAGGTAGTGGAGGTGCAGCGGGGGTGCGGCCGAGTAGAGAAGACCCCGCTGAACAGATTGGTTGATAAACCAAGAATGGTGTTTTCCTTGAAAATCTGTTTCAGACAGCTCGAGTAGACACACATTGAACAAGTAAAGGGCTCCTTACCCTGAACATGGGTGAACCGTTTTTATAAACCATAAGCCCATTTTCATCTTCTCTGAAGCATCTTCTAAGTATTCTGGAAGCCACGCTGCCCGTCTTCCCGGGGCCTGGGCACAACAGCCGCGGCGTCAGCCCAGGGAGGTGGACAATGGACGGAAGTGGTTTCGTTTCCAGAGCCAGCAGCTGCTCATGTTAACTTCTTAATTTTAGCACCAGGCTCTATAGTATTTTTAATTTTTGCCCATTACATTTTTAGTGTAGCTGATGAAATGTAGTTGAAGGGACATACAACTAGGAGTGTTTTTAGGAGTGTATGTGACATTCCTGGAAATGTTAGAAGGGACATTGGGCATTTTGTAGATCAGAAACCCCAGACTTCGAGCTCGGACGTTCGCACTTCTCTCCTGAGCGAAGGGGAGAACACAAACCCATATCGTCCCTGCGCTGAGTCCTCTGTCCATCGCGCTAACTGCTCACTGCTCTCTTGTCCGTGTGTCTGACTTAGGCAGCAGAGTGATGCTTAAGTGCCTACTTACAGCAACTTGTTTCGAACAAGCGGACGCTGGTTTGAGCAGATCAGTGTTTGTCATCAGTTCCTTACATGGCCTGCACCATGTGGCCGGCAGCAGTGACCCCGAGGCCGGACAGATGCTGGCCTACCTGAGAAGTGACGGACACGGCCTTCGTGCTCATCCTTGTTTTATGATTGTCATGATGCCCATTTGAAAATGGAGAGCCATGCTTAGAGTTGTAAAATAATTATCCCAAATAGTAGCTAATTAGTGGGGAGGGGGAGTCCAGCCGGCAATTAAAACAAGATCATTGAAGTCCTTATGCTCTATTCCTAACCATTATGTTCCGTGGCACTGCTGGAGGAGTGGTGGGATCTTCTCCTACCGCTGGGGCAGCAGACCCAGAGATCATTCATAGACGTGTCAGTGGATGTTTACGTTTTCACTTGATTCATCTGCTCAACAAATTCATATTGATCAGCTACTGTGTGCCAACATCAGCAGTTAGGCACTGCTCATTAAAATGATCGGGATCCAAAGATGTTTTAGCCATATTTCCTGCCCTTTCTCCGGAAAGGGTAAAATAATTATTTTCTGCCAGTTGTTTTTATTTTTATTTATTTTTAGAGAGAGGGGAAGGGAGGGAGAAAGAGAGGGAGAGAAACAGCAATGTATGGTTGCCTCTCACATGGCCCTCACGGGGACCTGGCCCGCAACCCAGGCATGTGCCCTGACTGGGAATCGAACCGGGACCGCTTGGTTCCCAGCCCATGCTCAATCCACTGAGCTACACCAGCCAGGTCTATTTTCTGCCAGTTGTTTTGATTGGACTCTCTTTTGATGTCCCACTGGATTTATTTTAGATCTTGGTTATTAAGAGAGCTCCATAGGTCACTTGCTGGCTGGTAGGGCACCTTTAGTATTTTCTGGAGCCCCTGACTTCCAAGCAGATTGTTGATTAACTCCGCTACGGGGCAAGTGTTTATACAGCAGAGAGACTCCTGAAAACTAATAAAAAGGGGCCTGTTTACTTAATCAGAATTTACTTTAAACTTTTAGGTACACCTGCATTCTGTTTCTTAAGTTCAAGTTAAGCTGGTTAAGAACTTCACATAAAGTACAGAAAAATAGAGCAGACATGAAATGAAGAAAGGTTCCTTTTGGTAAAGGAACTTTTTCTAGCAACCTGCATGTTTCCAGCCAAGAGAATCTAAAAATCTTAGGACAGACAGGCTTGTAGAAGTTCTCCCTTTAGTCTTATTTCTCTAACATCTGAAATTTATGGTTGAACTTTCCCAGTAAATGTGATGAGTTTCTTTGTCAGACTCAGCAGAATGGCATCTATTTTGTTAAGCTTTATAGTTATGTGTCTATTTTGTGGTCTATAACATGTCTGTCACTCAGGGGAAAAGGTCATCATATGAAGTGTGCAGTAGCCAGAATTGTCCGGGTTGGTTGGCATTTTCCTGGGCCTGTCTGGAGCAGCCCTCAAGGAGTCAGAGTTTCGTGACAGGGTGTGCAGTGCCTCTGTCGGTGTTAAAAATAAAATAGTTATTTTTATCAGCAAACCTGAGTTTATTTAGGAATGGCTGAGGAATTGCAGTTTGAACATGAGAGCTGTGAAAACCGTAGACAGGTCCAGAGAACGCAGGAGAGGAACCTTAGTTTATAAAGGAAAAGGGGGAGCCGGGAGGGCCTCTGAACACAAATCCGTGGGAGGAAAGCGGGAGTTCAGGGTGTGGCAGCAAACAGCTGTGGGTGGTGGGTGGTGTGTGAGCACCTCTACTCGGGGCCCCTCCCTTCAGCTTCAAGTGAGGTTCCCTCTATTCCTTTCCACACCTCCTAACTCTTAGTTTCTCCTGGGTACAGAAATAAGTGTTTTATTCCGGTAGTTAATTGTTTTCAAGTGATCATTACATGATGGATCAGGTATAGGTTTGCTTATTATCTAAGAGTAAAGATAAGCCATTTCATGGACTTATCTGTTATCTATCTAGGTAAATTCAACTAAATGTCCTTGGTAAAAAGAATGAGGGAGAAGGGGGTCTAGGGAGAGCACTTCGCCTGAGGTGAGTGATTTTCATTCACTGAGCACGTGCAGATGTCCTTGAGTCAAGTGAGAAGGGAGGCGAGAGTCTGGTTTCTTCTCTGTTGGTCTCCAGTCCTGTTTGTGCTTTAGTTTGAGGAGTTGGCCCCTCCCTAGATACATTTATTGGATTAGCCAAAAGTTCCTTTAGTTTTTTCTGTAAGATGACTCTAGTAGTGCTTAGTTGTCTTTAACTTCATTTGAAACAATTTTGTTAGATTGCATTGTGACAGTTGTCATATCAGTGTGCATTTTAAAAAAAACAAAGTTGGTGAATTTTTGTATAGCTATTTTAATATTGAAGATGGAAGAAAATATACAGCATTTTTGGCATATTATGCTTTATTATTTCAAGAAAGGTAAAAATGCAACTGAAGCACAAAAAAACATTTGCACAGAGTAAGGAGAATGTGCTGTGACTGTCGAATGTGTCAAAAGTGGTTTGCAAAGTTTCGTGCTGGAGATTTCTTGCTGGACCATGGTCCACGGATGGGTAGACCAGTTAAAGTTGATAGTGATCAAATCGAGACATTAATTGAGAACAATCAAGGTTATACCACACAGGAGATAGCTGACATATTCAGAATATCCAAATCAGTAAAATTACTGGTGACAATGAAAAACATGTCTTTTATGAGGAAAACCATATGGACTTTTTGGCCAAGCCAGTATTTCACGTAGTGTTCACCTGAAGGACCACCCATTGTTTCCAGTGCAGGAAACGGATAACGGATCCTGAGGTTTTGGAGCGGATGGAATTTCCCCCGTAGTACTCTGAAAGTGCCCTTTGCCAGTCACTTAGAGATCAGTTTTAGTTTACTTGTGATCAGTCAGCAGTCTGCTTGGGGTTTATCTCTCTTGACTGTTTTGCCTTAAAATTAGATGAAATACTTTTCATTATATTAAGAGATTTTGACAAATGGTATATTTTGGCTATTTAGATTTAGATTTAGATTTTTGGCTATTTAGAATTTTCCTTTTTAAAGTAAAGTTGTTTATTAAGGGTTTAGAATTTTCCTTTGAGGACAATAGAGGATTTACAAACCAATTTCACTTTTCCTTGAACTCATGAAGCAGGAGTGAGCCCGACCGGGAACTGGCAGCCTCAGAGTGACGGGGTCAGCGTGGGCCTGCCCGTCTCTCCTTCACCAGCTCGCGCCACAGGCATTAGAAGGTTTTTGACTTGAAAGCAGAGCTAAATTTAAGTGTCTCTTTCAGAACCAATGGTAGACACCTGTATCTGTTTTAATTCATAGGAACTGTTCATGATCCCAAGGGGAAATGGAAGCATTCAAAATCAGGAGTGATTTAGCACATACTTTGGTAGCGTGCTTGGGCTGGTCTTTGGTTCCTCGGTAGCCTCCAGATTCCGTTGAGCACAAATCAGCTAGCATTCTTTCAGCTCTTACTTACTGCGTTCAGGGGATACTTTGGGCTAGAGGGTGACACTGGAGTAATGCTGCTTTCTAGGAGGTGCTGTAGAAATTTGTGAGGGAGTTAGTTTTTGGTTGACAGAACTAGTGAAGGTCAGTTGGTGAGGCGGCCCGCGTCTGTGGGACAGCTGTCGAAAACAGCAAGGCCTGGGATGCCTTCTTTATAATCCCGTAAACCTAAGACAGAATTGGACTGCCAGGTCTATTCTATAAAGGTCAAACACACACTGAATTTTCCTAGGAATTTAACTGCAGTGCACTTGGTGGGAACAAGTGCCTAACTGTGTTCTGCACTTTGCCGTGGCTCACCATTCTGAAGTCAGGTCTGTGGCCTGTGGCAGGTGCCTTAGGTATTTTAGAGGCATCAACTCCTGAGTGAATAATGGGTAAGACTCAATACTTAGCATATCTTCTGGTGTATACTGCATGCTTAGTAATCAGTTGAGATTTGTTATTCATTTTTAAGATATTTTCCTCCACTCTTAAATATAACAAATTTCATCTTGTAAATAAGATTATTTTCCCTGAGTATTTCAAAGGCATTTAATATGAAGTGTTTATGGCTTTGTTTACATCTTTCTAATGTGAGGTTATGTATTAATTATTCATTTTGAAACTGAAGGGAAAAAAGATTGACTTGATTAAAAACAGGTAATGACATGTCTGAGATTGTCAGCAATTAAGCAAATCATTGAATATTTGAGAAATATTATGCTTATAACTACTGTATAGTAACAATTTTAAATTTATTTTCCACTTAAGTTTATATTTCCACCTCATGAACAATAGCATAAAAAATAAGGAAAAGTTTTTATTTTATTTTATTTTACACTCTTAGGATCATAGCATGTTCAGTGGGGTGACTGATTGAGAAATAACTAGGTATGGAATTTACTTGCAGTAATTGAGTGAAAGTGTTTATTAGGTAAAGAAACTTTGATGTCTTACGTCATGTCTTACTCTTTTAAAGGAGGGCGCGTCGGCCCGGAAGACTCAGGCTCCTGCAGCCCAGCCAGTGCCGAGACCAGGTAAAAACAGACGATTTTTTTTTCTAAATGATCACAATGAAAAAATGTTGCTGTTTATAATGCTTTGAAGGAATTAAGATTGTTGTTAAAACACTTCTAAAGTAATAGCATAGGAACATGTGCATGGCAGTAGGTATATTTGAAAAGGTAAAGAAAATGTTTAAGAAAATGATTTTAAGATTTTAGAAAAATGTCTTAAAAAAACAGTTAATATGTACCATCCCCTCACCAATTCCTTATTTGAGTTCCATGATGGTACATTTTTTCCTCTTAAAAGCATAAAGCTATAATTTTAATAGACTGATATGCAGCTTTGTTGCTTAGAATTTCAGATGTGTGTGTTACTTATCATATAAGGTTGTATAATCATTCTTTTAGAAACTGTACTAAACGAAGGTAGGAAATGTAACTACTGAGGCGCGCACTTTCCAGTGGGTAGAGAAGCACAAGCCGTGGTGAGATGTGGCCCTGGACTCGCTGTCACTTCCTTTTTGTAGCCAGACGGACTGCCTCCCGTGTGCCCCTGCCCGCACCCCGCCTCCCTTTTCTGACACACACAGGCACACCTCACTTCGCCAGCCCTCGTTCTTACCTGCACTTCACAGATCTTCTGACAGGGGCAGGTGGCTCCTAGTCCCAGTTTGTCTGCTTTCTGTCAGTGAGATTGAGAGTTAGCCGTCTGTGTATCTCAGACAGATTGCTCGTGCCGTTCATTGTCCGCTGTGTAACGCAGATGTTGGTCGGAGTACCTCCTTCCATGTTTTCAATTGATGTGCTGATGACTTTCAAGCTTGTATCTCCAGTTCAGACATCTCTTCTCACCACTGGTATCCTACATTAACTGTCTGATGTTTGAATGTGCCATTGGCTTTTTAAAACTGATGTCGAACCTTTGTTCCCTGATATTTTCCCCAAGATGTCTTACTTCACACTTCCTGCTTCATGACTAAAAGGCACCACCGTTAACTCTGTTTCTTAAGCCAGAAATTTAGGAGTTATTTTTCATCCTTTACATTTGCTGTTCTCTCATCTAATGTGATGAGTTCTGTCAGATTTACCTTATCTCTATTCCAGATCCATCTGTTTTCTCTTTGTCTCCACCACCACAACTCAGGTGCAAGCCATCATTATTTCTCTAGATCCATGTGTCTCTTTTTTTATTTTTATTTTTTAAAGTTTTTTTTTTTAAGATTTTATTTATTTATTTTGAGAGAGAGGGGAAGGGAGGGAGAAAGAGAGAGAAACAGCAATGTATGGTTGCCTCCCACGTGGCCCTCACTGGGGACCTGGCCTGCAACCCTGGCATGTGCCCTGACTGGGAATCGAACCGGGACCCTTTAGTTCCAAGCCCGCGCTCAATCCACTGAGCTACACTAGGCAGGGCCATATGTCTCCTTTTTTAAAGATTTTTCCCTGGCTGGTGTAGCTCAGTGGATTGAGCGCGGGCTGGGAACCAGACGGTCCCGGTTCGATTCCCAGTCAGGGCACATGCCTGGGTTGCGGGCCAGGTCCCCGTGAGGGCCATGTGAGAGGCAACCATACATTGCTGTTTCTCTCCCTCTCCTTCTCCCTCCCTTCCCTTCTCTCTAAAGATAAATAAAAATAAAATCTTAAAAAAAAGATTTTATTTACTTTTATAGAGAGGGAAAGGGAGGGTGAAAGAGAGGGAGAAAAGCATCAATCGGTTGTTTCTTACCCGCCCCAACCAGGGACTTGGCCCACAACCCAGGCGTGTAACTTGACTGGGAATCAAACTTGTAACCTTCTGGTTTGCGGGATAGTGCCCAACCCCTGACCCACACCGGTCAAGGCTAGGTCACTGTATGTTAAAGCACAGTTGTATGTCCCCCACAAGATGCATCTAGACGTGCAGGGTGCAGTCTGGTCCAGCCCTTGGGTGCTGGCGGCAGTCCGTGGGCGCTGCGTTTCCTTCAATACAGAGCCGGCCCTCACCCCCGTGAACAGCCCTGACTGAGCCTCCGCTTTCGTGCTTTGAGTCCCTTGTCTAAACCCATTGTGTTTCCCTCACAGGAGAGGTGACGTAATTGTGAAGTTGTTACTTTCTGGCTTAAAAGTTGCGTCTTCTAGTGGTGCTTCCATACACACTTAACGTTGCCTAGGCAGCCAGCTGGGCACTGGTGTCTGCACATGTCTTGCCTCTGCCCGGCTCTCGGGCCTCCCTCCCATCTCGCTGTTGGACCCCGTGTTCCCTGCAGTTGGCACCTTTTCTTCCTTCAAGAGGGGCTTCTAAGCCTTCTCTGAAGGACACCTCCCTGTCAGTGTTCCTACTCTGTCCCTTAGCATTGCCTGTTCAGACCTGCTTAAGTGACTGTGTGTCATGGCCTATATGTGGTCCAGCTCCGCTTCTGTGCTGTAGGGTCTCTGAGCACAACGGTGATTTCTCTTTTCTTCCCTGTTATAATAATAAGGGTGTAGCAGGGAGACTTGTACATGGGCTCTGAAGAAGTATTTAAGTGAAGAATGTAATTATATTTGAAATCAAACATAGCAATGATAATTGCTTCTTCTGAGCCTGTGCATCGTCAGTCCCTGCATTTACTGAAGGAGGGGGACCAGGACCGTAGCAGTTGGCACCCCCCACACCTGGTTCAGCAGATCCTTGCCACAGTGTCCAGGTATAGAAACTGGTATCTTTGTGTTACAGTTGAGGACAGCTGAGGTTGAGCAGTCAGTCAAACTGACCAGGGTAATTTGCCTAGAAAGTGGCAAAAGGGGGCCCGAATTGAGATCATTTGCATGTAGACTTTTACCGACCCCATAGGGCTTCCTCTCGTTTTCCCCTCCCCTTTAAATCGGGCCCCGTCAGCATGTCCTTCACCGAGCCCCTGCCTTGGTCCTTACCAGGGAGACTGTACATTCCTTCATAGTTATTTTTTACTGAACCTCTGAACTTTACTTGTACTATGAGAGCATTTATATTTTGTCTTACTCTCACAGTGGGTCTTCTTAGCCTTGATTTTAGTGACTCTTTTCCTAACTCCCTGAGTCCATTGTGCCTCTCTTACCACATTGGCGGCATTTCAGTCAGAGATGTCCTTCCGCTTTTCTCTTAGTCATTCTCAGAGCAGCTGCTGTCTCCTGTTTATCCCCGTATCTGTCTGCTTTGCCTGCCTCTCTCCCCCCAGCAGACGCCACACATCCGTTGAGACGGGGCTTTCTCCCAGGTGACCCTGTCTACCTGATCGGATGTATCCCTGAGCCCAAAATGACGTGAGAGCTTTAGTACTTTTTCTCAGTAGTAAGAAAGATGAGAACACTACCGTAAATATCTGTGTGTGCACATATCTTGTATTTGTGTATATCTTTCTCTGTTTTCGTGTGTCTCCAAGAATATGGATAAGCACTGAAAATTGAATGTGTGTGTGTGTGTGTGTATCCCTTTTCATCCTAAAATATATTCATCTTGAACAAGGCTATATAATGGTATTACCATTAATGTGCCAACAAATCTTTCTGTGCATCATAAAGTCTGTTGCATACAAACAAGGAAAAGGTATGAATACTTGCACTATAATAACATATGTTCACAATTATTAATGATATGGGCAATTCCAGATAATATAGACCTTTACATGATTCGTTGCCTATAATGTTCTCTTTTAATGAAAAAACAGAAGACATTTTGAAGAAGAGAGAAATAAAGGTGATCATTCAGGTCTTAGCTCCCTGTAACTTCTTTTTCCTGTAATGTGGTGTGCCCCCTCTTTCCCCCCGTGGGTGAGCCCGGGGTGCTCTCTGTGCTCCAGTACAGTGTCACAGTCAGCTGTCAGTCACCAGGCCTACTCCTGTGACTACAGATTGCCGAATAATGGCTAAGCCATTTTAATGTGGTTTTTTAAAATATTTTATTTACTTACCTTTAGAGAGAGGGGAAGGGAGGGAGAAAGAGGGAGAGAAACATCAATGTTTGGTTGCCTTTTGCATGTGCCCCCACGGGGGACCTGGCCTGCACCCCAGGTGTGTGCCCCGGCCTGGAGTTGTACCGGCCACCTTTCTCTTTGCAGGCCGGTGACCAGCCCACTGCGCCACGCTGGTCAAGGCCCATTTTAATGTTTGTATGAAGCAGAGAAATAATACTATTTGAGAAGACTGCAGTGCATTTAAAAATTTTATAACTAGTTATATGTAAATACAAATAATTTTTAAGCTTCAAAGAATGTGATTGTTATAACACTCAAAAGTTTGGGTCTTATTTTTTTCTCTTACAGTTTCTCAAGCAAGACCTCCCCCGAATCAGAAGAAAGGTGAGGTTGTGCATGCGATTCTCAGTGTATTTTAAAGAGTCAGTGTGAATAAGCTGGATTCCAGAGCTGGGCCAGTGCTGCGGCGCACTCACATCAGATGTCTGTGTGGACTAGCAGGGCGTAGGTCCTGTTGATTATTGAGTATTTTGAATTTCACTGCTGACTTAAGATGTTTTTTACCTCAAAAGATTGAAAATGATAAATTTACCAACTTTTGACTGGGAAGGTAACTAATTTCTTTTAAAAGCACCGATGACATACATGCCGCCTTTCAAATTCTGTCTCCACAGGGTCTCGCACGCCCATCATCATCATCCCTGCGGCCACCACCTCCTTAATCACCATGCTCAACGCCAAGGACCTCCTCCAGGACCTGAAGTGAGTGCCTTGGGGCTCGCATCTCCCGGGGCGGGAGCTGCTGCGGGGAGTTAGTTGGTCTTTTCATATCTCTTATTTGGAGAAAAGAAAATTTTGGTTTCTGCTTAACAGATACTCTGAAATACAACTTTCAAAATAGGGTAGATTCTTTTACGTCCACTGTTAGTTAGAACAGTGATAGTATTTTGTACTTCAAATGGTCTGACATTTTAAATTCTTGTTAAGTATTTTTAGTGGTAACTAGGAAAATATATTCATTCAGTGACATAATTAATACCTAAAAAAAGCATAAGTGAATGCTCTACCTTTTTGTGTAAAAATAACGATGACACTTCTTGAGGAAGGAAAAGAAAGCACCTCACTTCCAAAAAGCAAGTTGCGCTGCTTCCAAATCACTTCTGGCTCATTAAAAATGAGAAGCAAAGTTAGTTGTGAGATTTGCTGATTTGGGGTTATATCAAATTGAAATTTTTTGTGCCTGTGACTGACTTTTAAATAGCTGAATAAAGATCTCTTTAACTTGGTACATACAAGTTTATCCATGTAATACTTTTTCTTTAGTACCTTTGAATGAAATTTTCAACAAACTTTTTCCTGTTAACAGAATAGAAATAAGGAATTTTTAAAGTTAAATTTATTGGGGTGACATTGGTTAATGAAATGATAGGTTTCAAGGGTACAGAAGGGGTTTTATGTTTTTTTAAAAATTTTTTTTTTATTTATTTTTAGAGAGAAGGGAAGGGAGGAAGAAAGAGAGGGAGAGAAACAGCAATGTGTGGCTGCTTCCCCCACTGGGAACCCGGCCCAGACATGTGCCCTGACTGGGAATCGAACCAGCAACCACTTGGCTCACAGGCCCATGTTCAATCCATGGAGCCACACCAGCCAGGGCAGGTTTTATGTTTTATAATTCTATATTTTATTAGGATTTTTCAGAAAAGACTTTATTATTATTATTATTTTTATTTTTAGAGGGGAAGGGAGGGAGAAAGAGAGGGAGAGAAACGTGGTTGTACGAGAGAGACATCTATCAGTTGCCTCTTGCACACCCCCGGCTGGCAACCTGGCCCTACCCCAGGCAAGGCCCTGACTGGGGATCCAACTGGCACTCAATCCACTGAGGCACACCAGCCAGGACTATTAGGCTTCTGTAGTGCAGTTTAGTGTTCTGACAATGTGGATTACTCAGGTAATTCCTCTGGTAATCTGCAGTTCCTGAAATAATCTGCAGTAGGGTAAATAAGAAATGTAGCTGTTTTTGTCTACCTCTTGACATAGGTTTGATAGTGAGAGACTGTCAGACCCCCGTACAAGTGATTTTCATTAAGTACTTTAGAAAAGTGTTGCTTTTATTTGAGTGTTCATGTATCTCTGTTTTACCTGCTAACCAGTATACAGAGCAGACTTTCTGGCCTCTCCATATGTGGGCTGGGGGGTGTCTGTCTGTATGTCTGGTCTCTGGTCCGGTGCTGGCACTGTGTCCTGCGCTGGGAACCCAGCCCTCCAGCTGCAGGGACGTCCTCAGAGAGAGGACCTGCTCTTCTCTTGTGGACGCTGTCTTCATTGTGCGAAGCAGCTTCTGCCTGATAACGGGCGTTGAGTGAATGTTCAGGAAGGAAAGAGGAGGCGGGGCACGTTGAGAAAATGAGAAAACGCTAGACTTTTCGTCCCTGAAATTCAGAGTGTGTGTGTGTTAGCTGTGACTCTATTTAGTGCATTTCTCTCTGTTTTTAATTCCTTTTTTTTTTAATATATATATGGCAGTCATATCTGCACCCGTGACTTGATTTGGTTCCTATGAAGTGTCATACTTGGTGTTGGATTTTTTGCACTTACTGTATTTGGGTCTTAATACTGTCTTTTCTAGCTCTGGGATACTTACGATTTGTGGACTTTGTCCTTCCAGTTATTTTTAGTTACATAATTTTTAGTAACATACAACTACACTTTTTATAAATATGTCTGAGTAGTAGAAAAGTCACAATAAATTTTTGAAATGTTAGAAAAAATTCTGTCTTTGATTTTTCATTCTCTAAATCTTTTCATTGCTCCTCTAATATATTATACATCTAATACTTAAATATTTCATAATAGAAGATAACGAATAGTGCAAAGAAAATCACAAAGGAAATTTTCGTGTCTTTCCCCTTCGCCTTGCTCCAAAGAAGCCACGCAGTTCAACAGACCACATTCTTCGGACAGACCGAGCCTAGTTTTTCTTCCAAGTTTGAACACTCCCTTCATTGTTTAACACCTCATTGCAGCTGACACGTCCCCTGCAGTGTGAGTCAGCTGGAGGCTTTGCTGTGTAATTAATGCATAATTGAAACCTCCTCCACACAATTACAGTACTGGCTGTAACCCATGGCTCGGGTTGGCATAGATGTTGTTTGGTTTCATGTAAAACTGAGGATTCTTCAATTTTCTAGCCCTGCAGTAAGTAAAAGAAACAAAACAAAATCCACCCTAACCTTTACCACCCTAAGTAACAAATTAAAGATACGTGATGGAAGCATTAAAAAGCACCTGCCCCATTTATGAACATGACCTTGAGAGTTTTAGTGGGACTGTTAAGTATTCAGAATAAGCTGGTCAACGATACTTGTGATTCTGGCCGAGTTCCAGTGAGGGGAGACGGCCCGGGGACCTCCTTGCTTCAGCACCAGCCCTAGGAAGTGCTGAAGGCCTGGGCAGATAGCACGCTGAGCAGTTATTAGAGTTGACCCTGGGCTAGGAGTAGTTCATGTTCCCAGCAGAGTGCAGAATGACTCAGCCACTTTGGAAAAGATACAGGAGACTCTTGGTTTTGCTCATACATTGAAGATGTTCCACCATCTTCCTCTGTTGATGACGATGGGTTGCCTGTTGGTGTGACAGAAATTGTCTTGACTCGATCACTTTAAAAGAGCGCCGTAGTTTGCCGTGCGTAACACGCACCTGCACTTCAGCACTGCCCAATGTACAATGCGCATCCTTATTTTCCCCTCAAAAATTTGGGTAAAAAAGTATGCATTATATGTGGCAAAATACAGTATCTTGAATTTATTTCTATACCGAGATTGTGGATTTCATATATATCCCACTTTGGGGTTCATTAGAATTAAATTTATGGATTGGTGTTTTTCATTAGTTCTGTTTCTTATCTCTTTAGATCAGTGATTGTCAAACTTTCTTACCTCATGGCACACAGACTAATTACTAAAATTCTCCAGCACACCAAAAGAATATATTTTTTGCTGATTTGACAAAAAAATAGGTATGGTTTTGCTTGATTTACAAAAAGGAAATAATAATAACTACATATTCTTTTTGCTTCAGAGTGACTTTTACTGTATTTTATTTTACTATTTTATTCTATTTTTTTGGCATTAACAGTTACCCCTGTATATTCTTCTCCTTCCTGCAGTCACCACACTTGTCCATGCCCATGACCTCCACCAAAGTGACTTTTTAAAAAAGTCAGGTGCCTGTGACTTGTATGTAAGGATTTCTGGTACCAAGAATTAACCAGTCAGATGCAACCTGACTGGTTAATGTGACCCATAAGGCGCAGCTCTGTTCTATGACCTATATATTTATTGTCCCAACACAGCACATTCATACCAGACGGCTACTCTTGGTGGCTGTTGTCACGTTTTTGTTTGACAGTCGAAGGGCAGAGGTCAGTGCCCCAGACTGCACGGTCAGGCATGTGTGTTGTACACGTTCTGGCGGCACACCAGCCGGAAATCTCTGCTGTCGATGTTACTTCTGTGCTCTCTCCCCTCCCCCCTTTCTGCTCTTTTCTTTCTGGGACTTAAATAAGATACACTTTAGACCTCTCATTTCATCTTTCAGTGTCTCTTAAATGATTTTGTTTTCCATCTCTTTCTCTGTCATCTGCAGTTTTGATACTTTCTTTAAGTTTAACAACTGGAAAGTTGTCTGTTTCTTTGGCCATGCCCTAATCTGATGTTGTCTATCTATTGCATTTTTAAATTTATATAATCTGATTTTTTGATTGGAGCAGTACTTTTTAGTTAATTTTCAAGCCTTTGATCTTTTACAGTAATTTTTCCCTTTACATATTTGCAAGCTTGTTATAAGCTTTGATCTTTGACAATTGCATCAGTGAAGTCCTTAGTTATCTTTTTCTTTTGACTGTTTCATTCATGACACCTCATTTCCTTGTGTTTTTTACAGTTCATTCAATGTTTTTCATTGTTTTCATTTACTCATTTCCTTGGAATTGTTTTTTCTAGAAATGTCTTGATTTACAGAATGTAGGTGGGGGTACTCCACCATGGAGAAAAATATCCAGCATGGATGTGAAAACACTCAGCTCGGAAGTGAAGTTCACTGTGACCACAGTCACCTTGTACTAACAGCTCTCAGGGTTACACAGTTAGTATCACCTCACGATGGGTCCAGTATGTGGGATTGAAGATTTTCAAAGGATTCTACCCAGTGCCAGTTCTCTTGCATCCCCTTCCTCCTTTGTCTCCCCTGAACTTTAGAAGCAGGGAGATACTCAGTGCCGTGACTCCATTGCCCCATTTAACTGGGGGTGGAGGGGGTGGACCATAGCTAATATAGTATGCCAATAGATTGTGTAGGAGAGAGAGAGAGAGAGAGAGTGTGTGTGTGTGTATTTATATTTCTTTAAACTCTGTTTCAAAATGCTTTGTGAATACTAACAAACAGAGCTGGCGACAGCTCTGCAGATTGCTGAATTATTTCTGAGAATCAGGTTGATGGCACAGTAGATCATTGAACTACGTAGATTTGCTCATTTACTAAATTACTAGCAATATTTACTAAAACAGACAATCGGCATACACTGATCTAATTTCCTTACTTAAAACTTCGCAAAGCATCCCTGACATTCCATGACGTTTTCTAATTTTGCTGAAGCATTAACCGTGAAAAGGGGCATTTGGTGAAGTTTGTGGGCTGGCTGAGTCACCTGTCCGGGAAGAAGCCTAGCCAGCCACATCACCTTCCTTTCAGGCCCTCTTTCAATTTATCATAAAATTTCCCTCTAATAGTACTTGAGAAAGCAAGGGTCGGTGTGGTTTTCTGTGTCGTCTTGAAGAGTGCCGAGTGCTGGTGAGTATGAGTTGTGTGTTGGTGTGAGAGATACTCACCCTGACACAGCAGTGGTGAGCATGGGTTTCGACGTGCGGAGAGAAGACCCGCACTCCTCAAGCATTGTGATCTATACACGCAGAGCAGGTCTAATTTAAAAATGTTTTGGGTTTAAACCTCAATATTTTAAAAATAATCACAAAGTGTGATTTATTTTTCCATTTTTATCACATTGCATCATTTGACCTTTTCTCTGTTTTTTCAAAGATTTGTCCCATCAGATGAAAAGAAGAAACAGGGCTGCCAACGGGAGAATGAAACTCTGATACAGAGGAGAAAAGACCAGATGCAGCCCGGGGGCACTGCCCTCAGCGTCACGGTTCCCTACCGCGTCGTGGACCAGCCCCTGAAGCTCATGCCTCAAGACTGGTACGGTGGCCTCTCTCTGCATGCGTGGGAGTTTCTGGTGGAATGAACAAGGGGCATATTTTATTGTGCGTTATAAATAGAACCTGTTTTGAAACCAGGGTAATGCCTAATTTGGTCATCAATAATACAGTCCAGCGGTACCTACTTAAATCTCTGTTTTGGATAGCAAAACTCTGTTTTACTTGTAAGAGGAAACACTAACTTCTGAAAAACTTAGTAGAAATTCTTTCCACTCATCTGTTTGTTCTGGATCAGCTTTTAGAGCAGCACTTTCAAACAGACTAATGTTTTGAGGTCTATATTTTAGACTTGGAAAATTCAGGTTTTTTGGTAAGACAATAAGTAAAGGCATTGTTACATTTATTATAAGGGAATAATTTAGTAAGAAGAATAACGTGATTACCCTGGTTTAGCCCTTTTAGTATATTAAAATGTTCCTTGATAAAGTACTGAGCTATGTATAATATAAAGAGCCTTATAACCTCAGATACATAAGTTACCTTAAACTGTGTCACTGATCGAAGCTGGAGTGAAACCACGAATGAGAGTGTGTCTCTGTGATGCAGAGCGCGCAGCATCATGGATAGAATTTTCCTCTGTAGCCCTGGCTACAGACCTTAGGAAGTCAAACCGTTGGCAATACTAGTACGTTAAAAATGTACTGAAGAATAGAGGGTTCCTATTTTGTAGTTCTCCCTGGTGCCTAACCAGGACACATTGAATAATACATGAAGTGAATTAAGAGTAGAATTTCAGCTATCAAGTTTAAAACTCATAGCATATAGGCATGGTACATATTTGTATCATATTATTTGCAGAAAATGAAAGCAGCAGCACATACAAGTGCCATATCTGTGTCACAGAATAGTGCGTGTGCATATTCACTAGGTTCCCCGCTGCTGGTGTCGTACTAAGAATAGCAGTACTTTCTGCTTTGTTGGTTGTCCTTTCAGGAATTCACTGGGAGGAGGGTCTGCACCACCCTGCTGCCTTGCTGGCCCGGGGAGACCTGATAGGGTTCAGGAGACCTCTGTCCAGCAGACTCCCTTTAGTTGGCAGGCACCTTGAGCTTTCAGCTGTGTGGTTCAAGTTACATCATAGAATTAAGAGGTCATTTAATAGTGTGCTCCATCATCAAAGACGGTTTGGGCCATAAGGAGCATATACCTTGAAAGCAGGGAATTTTTTATTTAAGATACAATTTTAGTCTCAGAGATTTTGAACAGATTAAGAATTTTAAGCTGTGGTTTTTCATAACAACTGATTTTAATATTTTTATTTACTGACCAGGAGTTGAACCGTTCACCTTTTGGTTTGTAAACTGGTGCTCAGTGTACTGGGCCACACTGGCTAGACCTGCTGTAACTGATCTTCGCTGTAGGTTTTTTACTTGACTAGAGGATAAGCCTGGTTTGATGTTGTGTTGGATGTGTAGAGTCTTCATCCAATGCAGTAGCTACCTTGGACCACTGGGCATCCTCAGGACCTTTTCGAGGAGTTGAGGTCAAAACTATTTCCATCTTAATACCAAGTGGCTGTTCTTGTGATTTATCGGTCCTCACACAGGGGCAGTGGCGCAGGCAGTGCGCAAGGTTCTCTGTCTCCGACTCTCTCCTCCCTCCTCACCCCCCTCCTGTTTCTCCTTTTCCCACTGTGCCCATGCTCCTCGTTCCTCCTCCGTGAAGGCAGTGGTGACAGGCTCATCTCTGGGACTGTTTTGAGGGTTCGGTGTGTTGGCATAAGTCACATGTGAGCTGCTGAGACCAATGCTGGCACAGAGCAGGTGCCCCGGGGAGGGTCACTAGGGATCATCAGGGTTTTGTCCCCACCTCTTTGGTTCTAGGCTTAAACTGTTTATGGCAGTGTGCCTATGACTTCTCAGGTTAATTAAGTATTTTGTGAACTAATGAAATATGAGGGCCTAGAAAGGGATTTGTGGGTTTTTTTAATGAAAAAAAGATTAAATGGTTGGAAAAACAAGTTGCTTTAAGAAAAACTTAATGTATGGTGAGCGAAACATTTGTAAAACAGTTGAAAAACTTAAAAAAGTCTATGTGGTTTCTGTACTCAGATTACTTTTAAAATAATCAGAAGTCAAAAATAAGGCCTTATAGCTTCATAAAATTGTTGGTGACTTACAGTAATTTATAGTATTTTTAATTAAAGTAAAACATATTTGAATTTTAAAATGTTTCCTTTTTTTGGTTTAAATCCTCACCTGAGGTCATTTTTTCATTGCAGGGAGGGAGGGAGGGGGAGAGAGAGAGAGAGAGAGAGATCAATTGGTTGCTTTCTCATTTGTACCCTGGCTGTGCCCTGACCGGGAACTGAACCCATGACCTTTTGGTCTACAAGACAATGCTCCTACCAACTGAGCCACACTAGCCAGGGCTAAACGATTGCCTTTTAAAACCAACTTTTTCAATTAATATATCAGCTACTGTTCCTTGTTGCATTGGAGAAGTGGGCCCTTACTGTAGTTACTGCAACAGAAGGGGAGAAATAAAAGGCTGAAGAGAGCCCTGGTTGGTGTGGCTCAGTGGATTGAGTACTGGCCTGGGAATCAAAGGGTCGCTGGTTCAATTCCCAGTCAGGGCACATGCCTGGGTTGTGGGCCAGGTTCCCAGTAGGGGGCACATGAGAGGCAACCGCACATTAATGTTTTTCTCCCTCTCTTTCTCCCTCCCTTCCCCTTTCTGAAGTAAGTAAATGAAATCTTTTTTAAAAGGCTAAAAAGATCACATAGGACGTGAGTGTGATGAATTATATTGAAAAGATTTAGGGGGAAAAACACACATGGGACGCACAGCAGTCGTCCGTGGACTCCGACGACAACAACAGTGCAGTGGGAAGTTGTGGTCATGTGCCCGTGTGCCTCGCAGGTGTTGGCAGGACCCTGTATCTCTGGAGAATGTGGAGGCTCTTGCCCGAAGGATCACAGCGTATGTCTGCCTGTTCTTTCTCCACTCTGCTCACCCCCTTTCTGTTTGCAGGGACCGGGTTGTAGCTGTGTTTGTGCAGGGGCCTGCGTGGCAGTTCAAAGGCTGGCCGTGGCTTTTGCCTGATGGTTCACCCGTTGACATATTTGCTAAAAGTAAGATTCTGTTTTTTACTGCTAATTCAGTGTAGGACTGCTCTTGCTTTATTTAAGACGAAGAGCCCCCTGTGTCTCTACATATGAGTTAAGTATATTAAACGATTTCTAGTAACATATAATGTTAATTTTCACCTGTGAAGTGTGTTAAAGCCTTTTTTGAACATTAATATTTTCTGTATACATGAATTATTGCTTGTCCTCCAACATTAATAATTTTTAGGCTGCTTTAAAATCATTAATATTATTGCATATCCATACATTGTAATTAAAACTGATTGCCAGCATATATCTTTATTGTAAGTTCCCCGATGGGAGGAGCCTTATCCACCGTGTGCACTCTTATTTCGTCAGCACAGAAGAGCGTGGTGTAGAGGAAGCATTCCGTAGGGATCTGTTAAAGAGTGGGTTTCATGTGGCTTGTACCCTTTAGTGACCATATATTGGTCAATAAAAAGTAGATGAATTTAGATTGGGTTTTAGTTTGTTTTTTGCTAGTAGGGAGATTTCAATTATTATTTGAGTTTGAGTACCCCGTTAAGTTAGTAGCATAGAACTACTTGATGAAAAGCACTCTGGTGAGACAACTGTTTGTTAAAAATGCTGACTTTATTGTGAGTGCGGACTGGGCCGCTGTGCAGGCCGCCTGCTTTAGCAGCCTCTGGTTTCGTCAGCGGGCCTGCCGTTCTTCCCTGCCAGATGACCCGCACGTGGACGATGGAATCGTGTAAGGGTCTCTGGGATTTGTAACATTAGGATTGCTTTTTATGTTATTTCTGGAACTTGAGTGATGTATAGAGTTAATAAATGAAAGTAAAAGGAGACATTGAGAATGTTATTAAAAAGTAAAGTGTCAGTCAATGTGGATACTGTGTTTTACCTCCTTGCCTTGTTGAATAGTATTGTGAAAGTTATGATTAGAATGTCTTCAAGATATAAATGCTCTCTAAATTTCATTAAAGAGTATATTGATGTTTTAATTGTCGTTTTGTTCAGATTGTTAATTTGTGAAATTTAGGTGTAAGGACTTAGAGGCTTTTTAAAAACCGTTACTAGTAATGATTTTCTTCCATGAACTAGTCTTTCTCTTCAGCCTTCTTTACTGACTCCTTTCTATCAGCATTTAAAATGAAAGTGCTCTTGCTCCTTCTATCTTAAAAGCAACAGAATGAAGCAGACCCTTCCCCTTGACCTCACCTTTCCTTCTGGCTCCTTTTCTTTCTGCCTTTACAGCTAAGCTTTTGAAAGAACTGGTCTCTGCCAGCTCCTCACTTTCTTCTCTTCAGTTCCTAGTTCACTGTGGTCTCATTTTCCTGCCTTCCGCTAAACTGTCCCCACCAAACTCACCAGTGACCCAAGTATTCAGTAGACACTTTTGACCTCATCAGATTTCGACTCTCTTGACCACATTTTCTCCTTTTTAAAATGTTACTTTCCTGCGACTTGTTATGCTTTCTCAGACTCCTTAGCTAATTTTCCTCTGACTTCCAGCCACATATTTATGCTCTTGCTTCTTCTTGCCTCATTTAATTACAAATTCTCTCTCTTGAGGAGTTCTGATGGCTTTCCTTTACCATCTTTGTCCTCTGAGCCTCTGGCTTGGTGGTGTTCTGGGCCCCATAGCTCAGGATGGATGAGCAGGCGACTCTTGGGAGGTGCCGTCATGCATCGGGTTCAGCCAGTCCCAGGAGCAGTTGACTGTCCTGTACTCTCCCTATACCCCAAACTGCCTTTTCTGCAGTTGGTTTTTAAGTGATTTGCCTAAGTGAGAAACTTAGGAATATATGATCTCTTACTTGTTATTGGTCTCTGCTGATTTCGCTTGCTCTTCTTCTAGTCCCCCCATCCCCGCTCCTTACAACACTTTGAAAACAGTGGTGCCTGTACGCATGGGGGAGAAAGCAGGGTGCTTGGGAGCATCTGTAAGGGCCATGGTAAAAAAAGTACATTTTCTTTATGCTGCATAATAATGTCACAGAGTTTTAGAGATCCTAAATATTGACTTATATAAAATTGCCAAATAAAATCTTTTCAGAATTATGAGAAATTAGAACTTATAACTAGATATCGCTTTCGTAAAGTATTATTTATTTTGTGTTTGAGGTGGCTACATACATTTGTGATCAAGACTTTTAAATGATGAATCTTCAAAATTTTGCTAGTTATCATTTAAAAAGAATTTTTATTTAATAATTTTTGTACTGTTTGTCATTTGACATCATTCTGTCCCCTAAATGTTATTCAAGAGCACTGTTTTAATTTTGTTTGCTTCTTTGTTCCCATAAAAAAGAACACATTGACAAGATGCATGCAGTTTGCAGGACATGAGCGCTTTTGGACCGTGTGAAGCGCTTTGCTTTGGTAGAGTACTGTGTCACCAGATACCTGGCTTCCAAAAAGGCTTGTTTCTCCTTTACTTTTTGCTGAGGCTTAAAGCCTTTAAGTCTTTTTTTGAATAAGAAAGATATTTAAAAAAAGAAAGATATTTTGTGGTAGTGTCTTGGTGTAAAGCTTGCTTACCTCAGTTGCTTCATGCTAATAAAATATTTTGTGTGATGAGAGAGACCTTATGTTTCTTCATTGTGGCTTAAACTTTTCGACCCTGGTGTTTCAGCTTTAATTTAAAAATTTGTCTCTTCTGTTGGAAAAACAAACATTATACAAACTAAATCCATTGAAATTATTAAGGGAGACTGTATGCCTTTGTTGCTTTGGGTAAATAATTTTAAAAAATATAATTAGTATGTATTTTTAAGAATAATTTAAAGTAATCATATTGAGAAAATTAGAAAAGTGAACCGTGGTAAGCAAGAACAGGAAATACTGAGATGTGACCTACTTTTTAAAATTTAAAAAGTCAAAAAATATTTTTTACCCATAAAAAGCATTTTAAAAATGGGTATTCTGAAATCATAACATAAAGCCCCTATAATGAATTGGTTTAAATTCATTAAATTGAATTCAATTTAAAAAGAGTAATGTGTCCAATGAGAGACTTTTATTTATAAAAGCAAATTATTTAGAAATAATGTTTGCGTTTTTTTTGTGGGCACAAATGATTATTCATTTGGGATTTCCATGAAGAATTGGACCTTGATTGGTTTTTAACACCAAAAACCAGTAAGCCAGCAAGCATTATGGGACAAGCAATCTGTAAGGTAGCTGTCAAAAAATGAACAAAGCTAATCATTTTCTCTTTACAAAAAAAACCCTAATACTAGATGACAGTGGTGAGAGGAAGAGTCATATTTTACGTTAGAGCAAAAGTAAAAAATGGAAAGAAAAGCTAAACGTCTTCCGTGTCGCGTCCACATGGGAGATGACAGCCCCACTGAGCGTAAATCACTGAATCATCTGCACCTAGGGGCCTTTCTGCAGAGGCCTCCTGGGTCTTCTTCTTTTCTCTCTTTGCCCCTTTGCATCATTTCCCACCAAGTCCCGTTAGTTCTCGCCCCCTGCACACCTCTTGGCTGTTTGCCTTGCCACGCACACATCTTTGCCCCAGCCGATGACGTCTCCTCTTCTCTGGATTTCTGTATCATGGCCTCGCTCTCTGCCGAGCACTTGGTGGTGTCTCTTCATGTCCACGAGGTCCCGGTGAAGAATCCTTGGTGTGGCCCGCAAACCAGCGCCACTCCAGGCCTCTGCGGTCTCGCCTCTTCCTCATCCTCCGCATTAATCACCTCGCACACATGGTTCCGCGGAATTTCTTCTGTTTCTAGAGCGAACTGTTTTCTCCCTGAGCGTGCTGTCACTGCTGGCTGGGTCACTTGTTCTGTGTGAGCCTCATTCTTGCTCCGCCATTAGGGCGCTTCGATTAGACATCCCTGCCCGTGCGAGCCTTTTCTGAATTCCATGGTCTGGGTAAAGGGCTCTTGTGTGTTTCTGTGATAGCCTACCTTTCTTTATCATACTGCATTTGAATTGTCTTTCTTATTTTTCATTGGGCCATATGCATTTTATCTCACTTCTCATTTCAGTCCCAGTGGCTGGCATTGTATAAACAACCCCCAGTAAATACTTGTTGAGTTGAATGTTTCTGAGGATGCCACAGTTTCTAGCATCAATTTCAAAATTCACTTTGGTTATAATAATTGCTTTGGTTGGTGGAAGAAAAACTGTTTTATGTTTTAGTTTTAAGTTATTTGGGGGCGCTAATGTCTGCATTGTATGTTTTTATTTTTCATAAAGTACTTTAATAATTTTGATTGCACTTTGAATAAAAAAATATTTCCTCCCATATAGTTAAAGCCTTCCATCTCAAATATGATGAAGTTCGTCTAGATCCAAATGTTCAGAAATGGGACGTAACAGTGTTAGAACTCAGCTATCACAAACGTCATTTGGACAGACCAGTTTTCTTACGGTTCTGGGAAACGTTGGATAGGTAATTCTGCTTCTGACACGCACTTACTTCTGCTTTACCATATTGATTTTCCCGTTTCCTCAGTCAGATTTTACGTTCCTTAAAGTTGTGAACCATTTCTCCCCATTCTGTTTTTTTGAACACTGTCTAATTTGATGCTGAACTACAGTAGATGAGTAACAAATGGCTTTGTTATAGTGACTTCCGAAACAGGTGGAGAAAGGGCTTCTCACTTGGTAGGAAGCAACTAAAGTCTGAGGCAGAAGACCTGCATTTTAGTCTGCGTTCTGTGGTCTGGCTGCATGCCTGGTCGGACCTTGTGTTCTGTCCCCCCGAGAACTTGGGTTAAGTGATCCCTAAGGTTTTTCCAACACGAGGTCGCTAACTCTGGTTTGAGTTGTGGGTAGCACATGAAAGGAATTTAGTTTCTGAATTTGTTTTAAGTACTACTATAGAGTTATTAAAGTCATTTACACGAATATCAGTTTTGTAATTGGAAAATAATCATGGTTAATACCACTGAGTCATTCTCTTTGAGGCACCCATTGAAATCTAACTTTCTTGCTCTCAGTCTCCCACTGAATATCATGGGTTTCCTCAGAGTCAGAGGTGATTGAGGTAACCCAATGATTAGAATTGAAAATGTAGTAAAAAGGAACATGTATAATTCTATCCAGAAGCTCTTAGATTATAGACTTTAATAAGAGGAATGTTTTTTCTAATTTACTTCAGAAGTCTTTATATTCCTAAAAGTTATAGTAGCAAGTTTCCAGGTTTTTTTTTTTTTTAAGAAGAAAAAATATCCTGTTTTACTGTTTTAAAAAGTCAGCTTATTTTTACATGTAATATTCTAAAAATTCCGAATAATCATTATAACTTATTATAATATTATTTTTCAGGTACATGGTAAAGCATAAATCCCACTTGAGATTCTGAATTACATCATTTCCCCTTCTGCAAATCTGGATTAAGAAGCATTGGATATACCTTGATCTAAAGACTTCCTGAGAGTCAAGCTTTATGAATTTATCAAAAACTTACAATTAAGAAGGTCACATCGATCAAAGACCTCATTTGATGCTTTGTGCTTCAAAGGGATGGTGCCCGTCATTCATATAAGCAAACTTTTTTGGCCTACAACTATTTTTTTAATATTAGCCTTCTAGTCTGTAATGGAAATTGTATATTTTGATAGAAGTTTTTTCTCCATTGGTTAAACTAGCATTACTTAAAATGTGTTTCTTTAGAAAATAAATACAGGTTATAAATGTGTGTATATTTAGAGGTTATATGGCTCTCTAAGCCATCTCGCTTCTGATTTTTCATTGCTCTATAATTCCTTTTATTGAAAATACTGTGTTATGAATGGTATTAAATTTTAGTTTCTGGAACTTGCAAAACCAAGCAAAGGGATGTGACTATTTTGAATGAATCAAAATGTCAACCTGTATGTATACTATATCTATACTTATTCTTTATTTAAAAAGGAATAATGAAAAATCAAGAACAACTCTTCAGCTTTGGTTGAACTGTTCAGCCTTTTCAAGACTTCTTTACTTACATTGAATACATTTAATGAATGTACATGCTTCTCATTGACTTTGGGATTTTAAAACTTAGAATGATATATTTCTATCTGTGATATCTTTCCATTTGAAACATCTCAGAACACAGATTGAAAACCTTGTGGGCTATAGTACTTTTTATTTTGGGAGCCAGAGTATGATTTGGGGGAAGGAAATGTATTAGTCCTACTGCAATGTAATTTTAACGTCCTTATCTTTTCCCATAAATCCACCTTTGATTCTTAACTTATAGGGTATGGGATTTTGAGTCTTCTTTTTCTAGGCATGTTGACCTCAGTCCTTATCTTCCATTGTCCCTAAATACTGATAAATTCTCCCAGGCACCAAAGAACACATTTGCTTAAGTAAGTGTCTGAATAGGAACAAGATAAAAACACTGGTATTTTTATGTATGTATTCAATATCGTATGAAATATAAAACCTATATTTTAACTTAGTAAGATATTTTACTACTTCTCTACTTTAGACAGTGTTGCAGCCACAGTACAATGAATGAGCCTTTTCCTTGAGTCTTAATTTCACATTTTATCACTTAAATGCAACTTGGAAACTTGACCTCCCTAAAGAGTTTTTACCATTAGAATTGTTGCTGATCATTTGTATCTCTCCTTCTATCCCCCATTTTCTCCCCCCAGTGATTTCTCTTAGGTTGACATTTTTTGGTAAACATTTAACTCTTTCTTATGTTCAGCTGACATTATCTAGCCTCATTTGTAAATTTAATGCTATCATAAAAATGAGAAGCACTTAACTTACTCTTTCAGTAACCATGAAAGTCCATACCAATAGGGAATAGAAAAAAATACTTATTCATGTGGAATTCACTAGGTTTTTCGGAAGAAAAACAGTCAGCATTTAAAATGGTAAGATTTTAGAATATTTATAAGGTTTGAACAGATTCTGCCCCCTTTTTTCCTTCTCTGCATCTTCTTCTTGAAAATAAGAGAAACATTTTTTCACATTAGAGTATCTCAGCATATAAATCTGTTTTCAAAATAAATTATGTATTGTATAAACTTTCTCAGTGATAAAATAGTCAAGGTCTAGAATCTGTAATATTTTAATGTAAGATTACTTGTTAAGACTACTACAAGTGGACATGAACTACCTTTCTATAAAGATTTTTAGTATTTATACTTATGTCATGTATGAAATTTACTTGATAACAGAGTGTGGTTAAAATTGGGAACATCTACTTTAAACAGGATTTATTTTTCTATCTTGAATTTGCCTTCTGTGTATTCAGAGGCTTCTGGAAATACTGTAAGGAACATTAGGAAAAGTAGATATGCTACGCCATGTATTTGAAAATCAGACCTTAGCATGTATCTATTTTCTTTGTCTTCTGTTTTTGGCAGTTCAATCCCTTATTTAGGTCTGTGTAATTGATTTATAGACATTAATTCTTAAACAAAAAACCCAACTCACAGCCAATCACTATTCATTCTCTCATGACTCCAGGTCCTACAGCAGCAGCTATCACAGTGCCTTGCACATAGTAGGCATTCAGGAAATATTTATATACATGAATCAATGATGTATTTTCAACATAACATAAAGTACTTTGTACTTGGTCTGGGAGTTTGAAAATACAGAATTACAGGGAACGAAGAGGCATTTGAAGACACTTAAATGGAAATGAAGTACCCATTAATAAATTTGACTTACCCATAAGGTACTGTTATCAGGCCCCTTGTCTTGTCCCAGTGGACACAGAGCTCTACTGCATTATTCCGTGGACACTCGTCTGCACCAGGGAGCAGTGAGAAGTATCAGGTTGCCATCGGCAGCTGTCCACCCTGATTGCAGGTTGGAGCCATGTGTGGGGGCCTTGGCAAAATTCCATTTCCTGAGTTCTGATTCAGGTCTGAGTTGTCTGGGGTGAGACCTGGTCATCAGTGTTTCTGACAAATTCTTCAGGTTCAGAAAGGATTGAGAATTACTGGTATTAAATGTGTTTTCTTCTCCTTGACTTTTTTCTTTTTTTGTGGCTGCCCGTTGCACTAGACCATACCCATTATTGGTGGTATTGGCCTATGGTTCCACATGACAAATTGGTTTTATTTATTTAATATAGGAGTATTTTGCTGTTTAATATTTAAACAATGTTTAATATATTTCGTTATAAACTAGTATTGTAGTTTATGATTTGTTTCCCACATGTCCATATCCTTTACTATTTTTTTTTAAATAACAGCCGCATGACAGCAGTTCATACCAAAATAACTAATTCGTGGAGTAAAGCTTCATAATTTTTAAGGTAGAAGGAAATAAAGTATTAATTTCTTATCTGCCATGCAGAATGAGAGTTTGCTTTTGAAAAGAAAGAGGCATACTTTTTAATTGGTCTACACAGAAACGTAAAAGTAAATTATTCATTTAAATAAAATTAATTATCTAATAAACATTGAAGGAAATATTTTTCCTAAATAAAAATTTTTGTGACTCCTAACAAAATTAAAGTGATGACATTGTTCTTTTTTGAAGGGTGGGGAGGGGGTCTTTTGTTGTATTTCTTACTATATAACAATTCCATTTTATCAGTGTCAACAATAGAAATGATGATAGGATACATGTATGTGGCCAGAAATGAAGTGCCACTTTGTCAGATAACCTATTATCTTACTTGTTAAGCTAGTTTATAAAGTTCTCTGTGACCAATGGTTTATTTTATAATACAAATACAATTAAAAAAGCTGGTCGAAATGAAGGAAAACATGAAAAATAAATTTAGTTACATTAGCCTTCATGTCATATGACTGAATTTTTTATTAGCTACTTGGATTTGACATTCAGCATATACGCTGATGATAGTATATTCACTTTAGAAGTAAAAAATGGAAGAGGTGATTGAAGTTAAGACTGGAGTTGGAAGTTTGGGAATGCCTTGTCCTGTGTGGCCTGGCTTGCTCCCCATCACATTTGGATATACATTGACCCCCCAGCGTAGTATTTACATTAATACGTTGGGGTAATAAGAAAAATTGAAAATGTGTCATATATAAAAAATTATATTTAGTTAATGCATAATAGCTAATCATAATTTCAAGATCTGGATCTGGGCATATATGTATTATTTCAGGTAGTGTTTTGAATAGTATCTTGGGAATTATAAATGCGTGCCATTTAAATGAGTAAAATCAGTGAAATAAACTAATTTTACTATCACCATTTAAAAAGTGGGGGTGGTTGTAAGTGATCTGAGAATTTTTTTGGCATTGAATTCCATTTAGTCCACTTTAAATTTACTGAAAGCTACTTCAAGTTTGAAGATTGAGCGTAACAGACGCGGGGTGGGCCCCCTGAGGGGCTGTTTGGGCGCCAATTTGTACTCTTTCTCGACATGTGGTGTCTTGAACGGAGGTTAAATTTGGGCTGCGTGACCTGGTAAGATGTGCGATTTATTTCAGCGGACTGGGACGCTTAAGGTCCAGTTGTAAAGGAAACGTGGTGTAGCTAAGAGCCTCGCGCGTCCCAGTGACCCAGGCCCCCGGGTGAGGAAGCCCAGGGCTGCCCGGGAGGCGCGGGCTACGGTCCGGGGGTGGGTGGGCGTCTTCTCCGGCAGGGGACCCGAGGGCTGCCCTGACCCCCTGTTGAGGAAATGCCGGTGACCCTGGAGCAAGGTCGGGTAGCGGGCACCACGCAGGCTCGGTCCCGCGCTGGTCGGTTGGTCGCGCCCGCACGTTGAACGCGCCGCCGCGGGGAATTGGCGGGTGGGAACGTGCGGGGAGGTTTCCGGGCGGCCGGGCTCTGCGCAGGCGCGGAGCCGGGAGGGTCGGGGTGGCCCTGCCGCAGTCGAGGTTCCCGCCAGGTCCGTCTGTTTTCACGCTGAAAACCAGCCGGTCCCCCCCTTGAGCCCCCTTCTCTCTTCGTGAGTTAAGTACCGCGGAGACGCGGGCCTTTGTCCAGGTGACGGGCTGCACCTCTGCCGTGTCCCGTGGGAGAAGCGACCCTTACAGGTGAGCCTCCTCGTCAGGACATTTTTAATTAAAATTTTAGTTTTCCATCACAGTTTACATTTGTATTACAGTCACAGTGTTATTTCGTACTAGTTCCCGGTGCACAGCGTAGCAGTTAGACAATCAGGTCCTCGACAACGCCGCGCCCCCCCCCCAATCCTGGCCCCCCACCTGGCCCCACAACGGCGGCACGGCGTGGCTGACTGTCACACCGGTGCCGGACTGCGC